>VWZP01004535.1:1576414-1677464 GCA_013396995.1 Dicaeum eximium | reverse complement strand
AGGGAGGGAGGGAGGGAGAGAAGCGCTGCAGAGGCAGGATCAGGGCTCTGCCAGCCCCTCTCTTTATTTCCCTGCTGGATATAAACAGCACAACTCCATTCTCCAAAACCCACCAGAGGAAAGAAATGACTCATTAGAGAGCTGGTGGGCTGGCTGCAGAGCTTCTGTGGGAGGGTTTGGTTCTCACCTGCATTTACACAGTGACACCCTTTCCCACCCATCCCACTGGCACCAGTGGGGAAGAAGCTGACTCCAGGAAAATCCCTCCTGGGTAGGCTTAGAGCAAAAAAAACGGGAAGGATTCTGCCAGGGGAAGGAAATACAATTGAAAATCCTTATGCTGGGAGGCTTGGGAAGAGCAGCACAGACCTTGGATCAGTAGGAATGGCCTCCTGTGGCTGGCAGGCTCACTTACAGCATCTTCACTCTCTGCAGCTCATTTGCCCATTATATGTCATTTTGACTATTTCTTAACTGCACAGTAAAGAATACTTCATTTAAACAATAATGAACTTATCAAAGCAGAGCTTCCAAAGGCAGAAGATTCAGTAACTTTCTGAATACTGTCCCTCAGACACAAACCTTGGGGACACCACAGATCTGAGCTCCAAAGGGGAAGATTAGGATCATCCCAAAGAACAGCACCAGGATCCTGGTAGGAATCAGGGTGAGCAGCCAAAAGCACAAACACAGCTGCAGAAAGTCCTCCAGCCTGAAAACTGAGTTCCTTATTCTAATACACAAGTTTTCCTCAGGTGCACAATAACTGCTGGGAGGTGGGACCTGCAGCCACAGTGCTGGGGAGGAAGGGCACAGCCACATGCAGAAAACTGAAATTACTATTTTAGGGGTGCAGCTGTAGAGAGGTTTCACATGTTCTCATCCCAGCCTGCTTCTCTTTACTTGTGGATTTACTTGTTTACATCAGAACATTTTCTGAAGGAAAATACTGGGAGGTTTTAAATGCTTCATTCTCCTGAACCAGGGCTCACTGAAAGCCCTTTGTTGCCACAATCTCTTTATCTGCCTCATAGTCCTGATTTTCTTCATTTTAAAGGACCTTAACATATAGCACAGCTTGATAAATTTATGTCTCAAATTACTCTAAGAATAAGCACAATTTAATACTTTGTATATTATTTGCAGATTTGATTAACATTTGATGACAATGTGTCTTGGCTGGGAGCCCAGAATGCACAATGCACCTGTCAAAAATGAAGAGGCCTTTATACCCATTGCTTTCCCTGGGACCTCCACATTAATCATCACAATTTGCTGCCTTTTTTTTTTTTTCTTTTTACCAAAAAGAAATCTAAATAGTGGGTTTGGACTGAGTGCTGCTGGAGTTGTTTATGGGTTAGATGGAACTGCTGGCCACTCAAGTGGACTTTAATCTGTGACTGGGTTGGCCAGTCTCACCAGGACCTTACTGCACTTTTCCACCCTTTTTTTGGATGGAAAAGGAGGAGAATTTAGCTTGTCAGAGCAAAACACCTCAGGAAAAGCAGCAGAGCATTTGTGACAGTCAGTTTTGCATGGAGAAGCAGCTCTCCCGGCTGCTGATCTCCATGGCTGCACTTTGCAATTCCATTTTTATACATTTTGGGTACAGGAGTCTTCAGGTTCAAGAAAATCAGTGAGTTGGTCAAGTTCCTGCTGCAAACCCAAAATACATCCCATTTTTTTCTCATGACAGCAGTCTGGGCTAGGGCACTGCCAGATTCAGCTGCACTGAGGGACTGGATGTGGCAGAAGCAGCTCAGGTGAGTTCCCACCTTCCTGCACTTGCCTCATTTTATTTGTGGGGGGCAACTCTGCAGAAACCTAAACCTGAGGAGTCATAGAATCATTAAGGCTGGAAAAAACCTCCAAGATCATTCAAGTCCAACTTCTGACCAATGTCCTCTTTCCCACCCAACCTTCTCCCTTACCAGCCACGTCTGCTGGGTTTGTGAACACTTCCAGGGATGGTGACTCTGTCCCAAGTCCTGCCCCGAGCCTGTGAGCCAGGCAGGGCACAGTTGGGATCTGAGGCACAGGGAGATCATCCCAGGCACAGTCTGCTTCCATCTGAAGGCAGGCTGCTGGAGATGGAACAGGGAAAGCAGCAGTAAGAAAAACCTGTGATATTTCAACATATTTTTGGCTACAAAGACCATGCTGCGACATCTGCTGATATGGAAACACCTCAAGGCATGTTCTTTTCCCCCTGGCTTCTCCAATATAATAAAGATACTGTTGACAGGTGACAGACTGTGGTCTTCCAAAGTGAAAGATGAAGGGGGAAAATAAAGCTGTCGATCCATGCTGTGCCTCCTTCGGAGCAGGGAGCTGGAGGAGCAAGAGCACTCCCACAAAAGGCCAGCACAAAACAGGGACTCTCTCTGTTTAACCACACAATTGCCCTTTATGATTGTGTGTTTTGACATGTTCTTTTTGATCATTTATGATCACTTTTATTATTAAAAAATTCAAAGCTCTGAGTTCCTCTTGTAAGCTGTCAACATAGAAGAGCCACATCTATTTGCTTTAGCCAGCAGCATATGGGAATTCAGCGTATTATTAATTAATGTTTCATAGTTTGATCCTGAAAAACCTCAACAATCAGCTGAGGTGATGGGAAGCTCAACTTTAACTTCTCTCTGTAACTTATTATGAGGTACCTGTGCTGGTACAAATGGGTTGTGCTGCTGCCAGAGCAGAAAGGTGGATTTTAACCCTCACTCCACACTCCTGCAGATATCACCAGAAAAGGGACAGCTTCTGGTAACAGAAAAGCTCAAATCTCTCCTTCACCCACTTTCCAGTTCTCCCACAGAGAGGATTTTAACTCATCTGTATTCCCTGTATAACCTGGGGTAACAGGGAGCAGCACTCCTTCCTTCCCCCTCTGGCCTTTCCCTGCTCATCTCCTTTTCTTTTAACATTTTCTTTTACTTACACAAAGTCCTCCTGCATACTTTTAATCTTTCTGGCCACTGCTGAATTATGTTCTCTAAAGATGTTTAAGGAACTCTCAGCTCTGTTTATATACATACATAGAACAAAATGCAGTAGGTAGTGCAAAATAAACTTTCCCATAATCCTTATAAATCTGTCTAGTTTCAGAAAATTGTTCTGCGTGGGAGAATGGTGAGGTCACTCCAAAGGCCTAATTGCCAAACTCCTCTGGCAATCTTTCCCACCTTCTCCTTGTCCTCACCCCTCTGCTCCCCTTCCCTACTCCATCCTGTCATCATTCCCGTTGTTCCTTTATTCATTTTAATACCAATTCCAGTGCACCTGGAAGGAAACACACGTGAGGGCAACTTCAAGAGCAATAATGAAGTCCTTAAAGAAAAGCACATGGCAAGTCTGAGCAGTAAAGAATCTCAGAATCCCAGAGTGGTTTGTGTTGGAAGAGACCTTAAATCCCATCCAGTGCCACCTCTGGGACACCTTCCACTGTCCCAGGCTGCTCCAAGCCCTGTCCAACCTGGCCTTGGACACTTCCAGGGATCCAGGGGCAGCCACAGCTGCTCTGGACAGGGCCTTCCCAGCCTCTCAGGGAACAATTCCTGCCCAAAATCCCATCCAGCCCTGCCCTCTGGCAGGAGGAAGCCATTCCCTGTGTCCTGTCCCTCCATCCCTTGTAAAGCAGAGCCCTGCTTGCAGCTGCACTTTGTTCACTTTGTCCTGAGCAGGGACCGTTCCTCACCTGTCAGCACAACTGAGGCCACAGCCTGATTTCCAGGAGCAGTTACACTGCAAAAAATAAAAGAATATCTAGCAACTCCTTCTTAGCAGGTTTCCACTCTCAAGCCTTTTCTAGGAGCTGGAAGAGCTCAAGGCCTGCTCAGTAAATCCCACTGGATAAATAACTCAGCTGCAAGCACAACCAACGCTCTGCTGCGCTATCGGCCTACAGAGCCAATAAACTAAAACAACACTCCCCAAATCACTTAACCAAGAGGAGCTTTCCCAGTCTTGTTTCATGGGAAGAATGGCATCCAGCCCTGATCCCCAAAAGCAGCAATCATGCTACAGGATTAATAAACCCAACTGGAGCAGACGCGCTGAGGTTCTTTTAAAAAAATTCCCCAGCTAGCAATGCAAGGAAAAATATGTGTAATGCCCTGATACAACTGACAAGAAAAACAGAGAATAAGATTTATAGAGTAAATTCATTAAACTTTCAACTCACATTCCATCGTTCTGGAGTCCAACTCAAATTACTGTATGAAAGCTCTTTCTCATGGAACTAGATGAAATTTAAGATTACTTTTAATTACAAAGGGTGTGGGAGAATGTTTTCATGGGAGACAAATACCTCTACACCTCTTACCAGTGTGGATTTAAGAGGTTCACAACAAACAGAAACTGATTTATGAGCATTGGGGCATCATTGTGTCAGGCTGCAGCATGGGCTGAGACTTAATTTCTTTACTTTTACTGCCATGTATATATCTTTTGCAAGTTCTAATTGGAAATTAAAATGGCAGAAATTTTATGGGAGGAAAGTTTATTACTACTAATGGTTTTCAAAACTAGGCTACAGAAAAATATTAACCGTGGTGATGATGTGTTCTTTTTAATTTAAATTTAGCTGTGCTTTCAATAACTTTTTACGTAAATCACGGTTCTGCCAAATTGTTTCTCTGGTTAATCAAATGTATCCTGTTTATTGAATAAATAGTGGTCTCTGCCTTGCTTTTATTTGGGAATGAACAATTGTGCAGGAGCTATTAGCTCACATGCAGGTTGCAACCCTTCTTTTTATCAAGATTTCCCAAGTTTGCCAAAAAAGAAACCCTTTTACAATTTCCTGTCACCCTGCCAAACTAACCATTCCTGCTGAAGCTTTCTGTGCTAAGCACTGGGCACTGGGTTGGTTTTTTTTTTCCCCCCTAACCAAATGGTTCAGAACTTCAGAGGAAAAGGGTTAAAACAAAGGAACAAACCCCCCTGGTAACCTGTCATTAAAGACAGATAACACAATACATGTGCCAGGGGGTCAGCTGAAGGTGAACTGTGACAGTTCTCAACAGCCAAGCACTTGACTTTGCAGAAAAAGAACCTTTTAAGGCAGCTCAGGTTTGGATGTAAGAGAAAACAAGCACGTCCCTGGGTGCTGAGCATCTGTTTGCACACTTTCACACCCAGCTGAAATGGATACAAGAATAAATTACATCTACCAAAATGCAAAGACAAAACCTGTGCACACACGAGCACAGAGCATCTCTTTGAGATGTGGACACTTCGGACAAAAGAAAATTAAAAAGAAGAGGTGGCTGTGTTATCAACTGATGTAAAATTTAAGTCTTAAATTATTTTACTTTTTGATGACTTCTGCATAAAGGTGTAAAATATGACTGCACTCCTCTCTGGGAGCCCTGGAATGGAATTACTGCCCTACAGAAAGGTGAAAGCAGCTCTGTGAGACAGGTACTTCTCC
The DNA here is from genome assembly GCA_013396995.1 of Dicaeum eximium. Taxonomy (NCBI): domain Eukaryota; kingdom Metazoa; phylum Chordata; class Aves; order Passeriformes; family Dicaeidae; genus Dicaeum; species Dicaeum eximium. Next base: position 1,672,030 of record VWZP01004535.1, on the reverse strand, counting down.
TGTAGTGGGGATTTGGAGGGTCACAAGAACAGGGGTTGGAGGGTTAGCAGAAGAAGACCTCAGCATAAAAATTGCCTGTACATATTGCTTTTTCAAATTCAACAGGAACAAAAGAGATCAAAATTCAAGGGTGATTTGGGCTGCCCTGACCCCCAGCTGGCCACAGCACACGAGTGCTTATCTCTGCACCCAACATCTATCACTGGCACTGGCAAATCCAGTACCCACACCAAACTCTGCACACAACATTTTAGCTCTCTGTCTTCCATCCTATTTTCATTTAAAAATGAAAAACTTTTCCAAAGGGGTGGAGAAAAGCTGTAGAAAACACCAGGATGCAATTGCAGGGTCATTAATTCCAGCATAAGTCACTGCTGGCACCGTGTCCTCCCCATCCCTGCTTGCCTCGCTGCCTGCCCTGTGCCAGCAGTCCTGGCTGAGCTGGGATCCAGAGCAGGAACTGATCCAGCTGAGCAACAACCTAACCCACAAAAAGGTGATGTCAGCACAGGAGAGGAGCTGGGATGAAGAAGAACAGCAGGCAGGAGGATGGAACCACCCTGCTCCACTGCCAGATGAAAGGAACCATAAAACAGAGTTTCAGAGTTGGTGGATCGCTCCAAGCTGCTGCAATGAATTCCTGTGTAAATGTACACTTGGATTGGCTCTGCAGGTCCATCCCAAGTTCTGTAGTTTCGCTGCCGTGGCTCCAAAGGCATCCAGACAGGATGAAATACTTTGCTCCTTCAAAACATTTTGTAAAAGCTAATTATTACTCCTGTGCTGTCTTTCAGAAAAGATCACGTGCAGAGGCACAGGTTCTTCAGGTGAAGGGTTGCTTTATATCCCTGCACTATCAGGGGACTGGATCTTGCTTTCAAGAAAATGCTTTTTGTGCTGTTGTACTTCTGCAGGGAGTATCCACTGGTTTGTGGCAGGAATTCCAGGCTCTGCTATTCACCAATATTGCAGTCAGAAGCCACTACCTTACTTAAGGAATTAAATGAACAGAAATTATTTGTACAAACCAAACTATCAGGTTGAACTGATGTCCAGGTGAACAATGGAGGTGAACACATGGAATTGTTACTGTGCTTCCAAGATGATTTTTTTTCTTTGAACTGAGATGATGATGATGTTGCTTTGGTTTGGGGTCATTTTCCATTCCTGCACTCACATAAGTGCAAGTGCCTGTTTTCATATGCATGTTCACACAGCAGCTTCCATTTCCCTTCTCTGCTGGGCTGAGGGAGGAGAAGGGGGTGTTTGGTTCCCACTGACAAAATCCTCTTCCACAACTGCAAAACTGTGACTTCTACAGCATCTGCTGAAGTTTTCTTAAACCATTCCCCATTATCATCCACATTGTTTGCTTTAGGCTGGTGGTTTTTTTTTTCCTTTTCAAACCACTTTGCTCATAATTGCTTTAATCTTTGGGAAAACAGCCCTTTTAAAGAATCCAGTATATCCATTATACAATTAATGACTCCCAGTGGTCTTCCCTAGCGTGAGATGCCTTGACAGAAGGGAAGTGGAGCAGATTTATTTGCAATGGCACTTCACAAGATCTTGTTTCAACTTCTTGGCCATGCTGCTTGCTGAGACAAGTAGGTCATAGCACATAAACAGCACTGCCATCAAGCTTTCCTTATCTCCCCTCAATTTAAAAGTGGGATATGAAAAATTAAGTGAAAAGCTAAATTATTATTCACAGTTTTGTAATGTTTTAACACTCCTGTTACTGTATGCAGCGTCCCACAGATGTGATAAACAAGCAACTGTGAAAACAAACACTGTAAAAGGGAAGGGTGGAAGAAAGGAAATAGGATTATTCCCATTTTACCAAAGGAGAATTGAGGCACTGAAAGATTAAACAACTCGCTCATAGCAGAGTCACACGGGGAAATGGAAGAAGAATCTGGGACTGAACTCAGATCTCCCACAGCAGAGTCCAGGACTTGAACCACAAACCATTCTTCATCCATAATGAATAGCTCCTGGCAGGCACAGCCCAGCACCCAGCCAGGCAAAGGGACATGTCTAGTCAGGAGAATATTAACACTGAGCTGCAAAATGGTCACTGGACCGTCCCTGGGAGCGCAGGATCCAACCCAAGTGTTTGATGAGATGATGAAGCAATTCAACCGTTAACTCCAGATTGATTCCTGGGATAAAAAGGGCAATGATGTAAACTCAGGACAGAGGCTGAGACTCTCATTTTCTGGAAGAAACACATTCGATTCATATGCTGATTTAGTTTAAAAAATGGAGCTCACTTAAAATGGGGTGAAGCTTTTGGCATTCTCCAGTCAATAGTTCATGTAATGTACCATACCAGAGGATCTTCGTGTTCCTGCCAAACTTGCAGCCAGCAGAATCCTTCACTGGTGATAGCTGAACATTGCAGCCCTGTGAGAAAGCAGGCATTTCCCATGATATATGGGGAATCATTTTCTTATTGGCAAGGTCATTGGAAAATTGCAAAATATTTTGCCTAAAACACAGAGGGTTTCATCCTACTTTTTGCAGGAATGTGTAAAGAAAAAAAAAAAAAGAGAGAAGGCATTTCTGCAGTTTCCAGGGGATTTCTGTTAAAAGATAGGAAAAAGAGGCTTTTTGTTTGAAGTGCAAGGGTGAGGTTATTGAGCCTGTGGTGTGTTACAGCTCCTCAGAGCTACCATGAATGGAACAGCCTGAACCATTCTTGGTTTATCCTTTTGAGCTCCTTCCTGAGGCACAGCTCCCACGGCAAAGCTCTCAGACTTTCACCTGCAGCAGGGACAAATTCCCTGAATCCCCCCAGCTCCCAGAGCAGCTCAGGACTGATCCCAGGGGCTGCACTGCTGGAGCCATCAGGAGTGGCAGCACAGAGGTGGCTCAGTGACAGCCTCTGGCCTGTGCATCCCCACATCCGTGTCAAACCAGGCTCTGAGATGCCTCTGATTTAAATCAGGTGCCAAAGAAGCCACAAGCAAAAGCAAAGAGCAGCAGTGAAGCCTGACACAGAGAAGTCCAGCAAAAACATCTTGCTAGAGGGTTCAAGGAGCAGCACTTCTGCCTTCTGCCACAGGAAGGTCACCCTGGATGTGATCATGAACCTGCTGAGATTTTTCAGTAGCACTGGATAAAAATGTGCTGCTGCTGAACAGCAAAACCAGCAAAGGCACACCTTGGCACTTGGCCTCTGGCCAAACTGAAATTTGAACGTAAGATGGAAAATTTGCTGTTGGGCTTTTGAACTAAAGCTTTGCTCTTTGCTCAGAAATAGGGCAGAGCCCCAGCAGAGGAGCCCCACACTTTTGGGGACAAGATAAATGACAGGAGGCAGAAATCCTGTCTGAACAACCCTGAGAAAGTGTTGCAGTGAGTGTGGAGATCACAATGTCAAACAGCTCCTCGATATTTTCTCTTCTCTCAGAGGTTTACTGGCTGAAAGAGAGGGCTGGGAAGGAGAGCAGTAAATGTGGCCACATGTCCAGGCCTGTGTGTGCCACCTGAGATGTGTTCTCCTGCCCCTGCCTCCCACCTGGAAGCTGCTGTGCCTCCCTGGTGCTCCTGGGGCACAGTGGGAGCTCTTACTCACACCCACTGCAGGTCAGCACGACCTGGATCCACCAACAAGCTCTGTCTTGTGCTCAGGAGCTGCTCACACTAAATGAGGCCTGCATTATTAAGACTCCAGGAGTATCACCCGAGCTGAATGAAGACTATTATCCACATTATGTCTGCCAAAGGTAGCTAAGGTACGGCTGTATCTCCTTTTTTGGTTTATGAACTCGGGGTGTGTAACAAAACTCGGATTTAATTTGCAATATCATGAACTGGAGTCCTGAAGCTCCTGATAGCAGAGATGGCTTCAAACTCCTTCCAAGCAGGGACCAGATTTTCAGTGCCAAAGCAGTGTAGATCTGGGGCTGGGTTCTGCTCACCATGGCAATGAATGTCAGCTCAGAACTGGCTCTTCAGGGGAGATGGATGGCTCCCCAAAGTCTGAGGCTCTGGGGTTGTGACTGTGTTTTCATTAGGAAGGTTCCCAAGTCCACATCCTAGTCCCAAAAAAAGAGTAAAACCAATAGATGACAGCTCTGTCCCCTTTGTGACAATGCAAAGCAGCCACCAGTGGGAGGAATCCCAGCCATTGCAGCCACACCTGCACCCCAGCATGGCCCTTTTACTATTATTTACTATTTACCTGTTCCATTATCCCTCAAGGAAAAAAGGGGAATCTTTCTCTTCTTTCTTCATCTTTCCTTTCCCTCTCTGCCTTTGCTGCAAGATCCATTTTCAGCCTGACCCTCTTCCCCTCTCAAGCTGAGTTTCTTTTTTCTCTTACATTTCTACTGCAAGGATGCAGAACTGAAGGAACTGATCAGATCTGCTCCGCACAACCTCAGCTCACCCAGGAATGGATTTTGGGAGAAGAAAGAGGGATTACATCATCCTTATCTTGAAGCTGCTCCTTTCTCTTGGGTGTATAATGTCCCTGAGATCCCATATGCACCAAGTCCACTGAACACCACTGAGCTGGACAGGTTCCAGTCCAATATTCATCCAGGCTCCTTGTTAACTCCAGTATTTCACAAATCTCAGCCTAGGAACTAATGAGAAATCAGAATCTGGCGCCATGGCTGGACTGAAATCAAACCATGAAGCTCCTTCCCGACCTATTATAAAAATTACAGTGTGGAAAGTGAATTTAATGGTGCAGAGTGCTTAATTGTAATATCAGTAAAGCTTTGATCTGGGTGACTCTTGACATCACAGAATGAGGAAACTCCCTTAATGATTTGAAAAACCACACAAACGGTTGGGGAAGGAAATTTGTTTTATGTGCCTATATTAAAAAATGTTACTAAGTCTCAGGAAGAATTTTATTTTGGCGGGGGGAGGACTGTTGGAAAAGGGATCTGTATCACAAAGGGAAACAGAGGTTGGCTTAAAAAAACAAACAAGACATGGAGGACATTCTTAGTGCAGTGGGATCACAATGGCCTGGTACAACGTTGCTGAGGATTAAAAACTGTGATGTTGTTAGCAAGGCCTGTGCTAAGTGTGGGGTTTAGCCCACAAGCTGCACCTCAGGTTTCTCAGAGCTCCCCAGGGCTGAGGGGTGAATCTCTGCCTCCTTAGCCCACGGATGATGCAAGATCCTTCTCCAAAGCAGCTGCCTCCAGTTGTTGTGTTGGAAGAGTCGTCCTGGCTCCACTGACCCTTCCAAGTGAAAGCTCGGGAGTTTTCTTTGACAGAGGCTGGCTGAAAGAGCCAGGCAGAGGCAGAGAGGAGGGAACTACACCCTAGAAATCAAACCTCAGTGCCTCTGCCATCCTCCCTCCCAAGCCAGAGGTCTAAACACTCAGGAATGCACTCAGCAAGAGGTTCTACCTCCAGCTGGCAAGGAACAACCGCAGGCTTAGAAGTTCTGTCCCACTTCTACTTCATCTTCTGCATCTACCTTAACGTCAGAGATGACATTTCACTGAGCCAGGTCTCCCAAAAGGAAGAATTTCCTGCACCTTAGGCTGCTGACAGCTGCCAGAGTTGATCTGGCAAGACTTTTCTCGTAGTCTGATGTGAAAGGCAGAACTTTCAGTGACGCCAAGGCGCAAGAGTGTGATCTGTGGCTAAGGAGAGGAGGGGAAAAAATACATCTATTGGTGCAACTACAGAAAAACAAGTCAGGGTGACTCATGAGGTGTCTGTGGTCTCTCAAGGAGTATTCCCAGGTACCTGGTTTCCACTGCAGCACCTCCAAAGCCACCTGCCTGGGTGGGAAAAGTCTAATTTCAAAGGATTAAAATGTAGAGCTTCATCCTAGTGCCATGGTTTAGCTGATAAGGTAATGTTAGGTCATAGGCTGGACTCGATGAGCTCAAAGGTCTTTTCCAACCTAGTTTATTCTGTGACTTAGTGATTCTGTGGGGTATTGCTCTTGCTCAGCCTCGCAGGGAACCTGGAAAACCTGAGGTTGAAGCTGGTGGGGATGCAGCCAGGAGAGCTCTGCTGTGTCCCCTGCCTGGGGATGGACATCATCCCACAGAGCAGCTTCCATCCTTCCTTGGGGACTCAATTTACACAGAGCCAGGATGTGGCACCAGACAGCTGAAGTGAAAACTGCACTAGGTGAGATGTCCAGTGAGTTCCTGCATTGGAATGCCTCAGTCCTTACCAGAAAGCTGGAGAACAGCTCTAAAACTGGAATATTTTATCTGAGCTAAAAGATGAGCACGTGTCAGGTTAAAAAGTATTCATGTAAAGTTTAACTGTACCTGCAAAGTCACCTTCCAGGCACTGAAAAATTCCCATGGCACTCAGCCTCTGGCACATAAAGCTGGACCAGTCCAGCTGATCTCACCCCACCTGTGAGCATTTCCAGGAACACCTTTAGCTCTGCCCCATGCCATTTCTCCAGGCTCCCATGTCCTTTCCCTGCCTTTTTCCCTGCCTTGACTGTTGTAGGCTGGAATGTCTTTGGGGGCAGGCTGGGAGCCCTCAGGTACCAGGTTTGCCATCTGCAAACACCACCAGATAAATGCCTCTCCTGCAAAGTGCTTTAAGTGCAGGGAATTTACTTTTCCCCAGTGGCTGCCCACTGCTACAGGAAATCTAATCCTAAATCTCATTAGGTTTTACAAACAATTCAGCCTCTTTCCCCAACAAAGTCACCATCCTGGACCGCTGAATGTTTATATTTTATTTCTCAACTCCTTTTTTTTTTTTCTCTCCTTTCCCCCGCCCTTGCGATTTTCCTTTTGGTAAATATTTCTACATTGGAGAAGTCTAGCCAAAAGAGATTTAAAAAAAGAAAGTGAGCAGGAGAGACACAGTATCAATCATTTACCTTCAGTTCCCCTGGGAAGAGGTGGGGAGAAAGAACAGCAAGGTAAAAAGTCATAAATGGCAGAACCACACCAGAGTTCTTTGAAGAGCATCCAAATCTATTTCTTCCAATGTTAAGGCCCTTGCAACATGTGCCAGGACTTGGAAGGCAAAAAAAAAAAAAAAAAAACCCAACCTAATTCACTTCCAAAAGTGAATTTTTCAGCATCAAGCCAAACTACTCAATGTTAATTCGGTTATTTGGCAAAAAATAATAATAATAGTAGTACCTGAACTGATGCCATCTGCATCTAAAGATTCTGGCCAGCCCATTTCCCAGGCCAAAAATTACAGCAGATACCCCTGACTATTAAAAAATTAGTTTGCTATTTAAATGTCTATTGTATAATGAAGTGTTGCATTGTGTTGGGAATGTAGTGACAGAGTATCTTGTACACAAACAGGGGATGAGGTAAGAAAAAGTGATATATCAATTATATAAACACTTCAGAGGTCGAATATTGGCTCCCATTTCCTGTCATAAACGCACAGCTTTAATTAAACACTCAGAAAAGTGCTGGTAAAGTGACTTATTTTCCTTTGTTACCCACAAGATGAAAATATTAAAGAGTGTCCTCAGATGCCACATGTGGGAATGCCTTGAATGTGCAGGAAAAGGAACACGGCTGCTCCCCAAGAAAAGCTCCTGGCAGCTCCTGGGGCGAGCCATGGGACAATCCCAACGAGACCACCGCAGCCTTTTCTCCAAAAACAGCAGCAAGATGTGGAGCCTGGAAAAAATATTCCAGCCAGAGCACGGCGGGGTCAGGGCCAGGGATGGGCAGCAGCCAGGGGAGGACAGGGATGGAGGGGCAGCAGCCAGGGGAGGAGGGAGCACAGAAGAGCAGCTCTGTGCCAGGCTGACCCTGCTGTGCTGCAGCCAGGAAGGAGCCCCGGGGAGCTGCTGCTCTGAGGAAAGAGCTGGAGGGAGAAGGGAAGGGAAAATAAGGCAGAGGTCTCTGCTGGCTGCCCACAGACACCTCAGGGAGCTGCTCCAGCCCCACTCCCAGCACCAGGCTGGAGCCAGGGTGGAGCCAGCACTCATCCTGTGCCTCAGTCACGTCCCTTGGTCACCTTTGCCACCTTGCAGAGAGCCAGAGGGTCAGACACAGGATCCAGGCCCCCTCCCAGGCTGGGATACCCATGGGACAGCTCCACTGAGCTGCCTCTTTAAGCCAGAGCAGGGAGACTCCCTGCTTCCCCTCCCAGGGAATGCATTGCTTTGTCATTAATTCTGTTTTGGATGACTCCTGAAAATCATGCCTTCAAATAATTGGACAGTGGTTTAATTCAAGGCCTGATAAAAAACACATTGAAAGCTGAAGGAAGGGTGCTGCTGGAATGTTTGTGCAGGGCTCTTTTTATGGAGAGTCAATCCTCTGTTTAAAGCTTCCACTAATGGGCCAGGCTGCTTGGAAAGTTCCCTGCTGATTTGAACACTCACACCACGGACCTCTGCTCTCACACAGGACCTTTGAGAGCTCAGAGAGGACCAGGGTCTCGCTGGGCTCCTTCTCTCTAGACCATGGCCCTGATGCAGCCAGCTTGGCCTAGAAAATAGGGATAAGGATTGTGAAATAGATCACAAATTCTCTTGAATTATCCTCTTTTCTCTTATGAAAGCCCTTCATACTCAGGAAATGCTGGGGGATTAACCTATCCTCCAAAGAAGGGAAAAGCTTGCAATTAAGAGGAGCTCCCTGCGTACTTGCCCCTTATCTCAGCCCCTCCCATGGAAAGGCCAGGCAATCTCCATAAAAAATAACTCCAGGAGCAGAAATCTGGCAAATATGGGCCTTGAGGGCTGGCAGTGACGTAGCTGTGAGCCAGCAGCACCAACCAGTGCCTGGGGCTCAGACTAAAAAGCTTTGTCCCAATGACACCGAGGGTCAGGATTGATATAAACACAATGGAATTTGTACTGATTAAGGCCTTTCCTCCCCACGCTGCATATAGGATTTCCTGTGCTGAAACATGTTTGAGTATATTATTTCTATGCCAGGGAAGGGAAAACACTCTCATACACTGGGAGGAGAAAAACAGATCTCATGGGGTGAGGAAAAGATATAAAGCAAAGAATCCCAGCTGAACAACACAAACGTTGGGGACTTGCATCACTGCTGACCACCCTCTTCCCCAAAGCTTTTTGGGAAGGGAAAGACACTCCAAGCCTACAGCCATCAGGAAAGGGGAGAGAGAGAATAGAACAGTAAGCATTTACAGTATTAAAGCTCTAATTCCTGTTTTGAAGTAACTGGATAACCCCATGGGATTCTTCTGCCCCAAAACCATGGGAATTTGGAGATGATGATCAGCAGGTTGACACAAACACACCCATCAAGGCAGATCCTTGAAGTGGAACTTGTTTATTACTACCAAAGATATTTTCCTGCACCAGCCCACACTGTTCAAACTGAAAATGCAACAGCAAAGCAGAATTTTTATACCACCAGGAAAATGGAGAAGCAGCAAAATGGTCTTCACCAAGGTGTATTCCAATGGTTAAATGCAATAAATGGGTGATGAGCTCAGTCCACCACACCACAGTTACTCACTCAGTACCACTGGGAGTAAATTAAACCTCTCAATTGAAGTTCTGCCTCATAAAAATTCCCCTATGCAGGACACGTCCTGCCACTCACGTGCTGTTCTGCAAGAGGCCTGAAAGAATGAAAGCAGTTTGTGGTGCTGAGATGATAAAACAGATCTCCAGGACATCTTTCAGCAGCACAAGCAAAATAGCGCAGGGACTGTTAGTGATCCTGGGGAAAATAAACACAGGGACCCCAGCAATCCTGGGATTGTGGAGAGGCTCCGTGGGTGGCTTGCATTGCATTAAGGGTAACAAGGTTTCTTTTTCAAAGGACGTTTGGCTGTTTAAAAAAGAAGTGAAAGAAACAGGCATTCCAAGCAGTGGTCATTCCAGGAGATGCATGAACTCAGGACTGACTGCATGGAAAAAGGCATCAATACCTCAGCTGCTCATCCATCACAAGGATCACACTTTGCTTTGTGCTGTTACAGTCAGGGAAAATGCAGATGCCTTCCAGAGGGTTCCTTCATTCCAAGCTTTTCACTGCTCAGGACGTTCTCCAGCGGGCAAGCCCTGAGCAGTGGGGCTGTGAGGAGCCAAGGAACGTTTCCAGAGCAAAACTGCACAAATTGTCTGAATACAGCACTCACAGGGGAGGCTGCAACAGGCATGGAGACCTCCAACAACAAAGCACTCCAGAAAAAAAAAAAAAGAAAAAAAAAAAAAGCCAGAGGAAAAACAAACAAAGGGCCTTGAGAGTTTTCAGAGGAAAGCAAGAGTAACCCTTGGAAGAACTGCACCACTGTGAAGGGATCAGTAAAGCAACACTGCCTCAAGCCCAGGGGAATATGGAAAACTTCAATATAATAATGTGCCCCAGTCCACATGCAGCACAAAGCATCAGTCCTGCTCAGGAACCACAGAGGTCTTGCTAAGGGCCCTGCAAGGACGCAGCTTCACAGCTACACAAATTGTGCTGAAATGGAAAATCATGGGGAGCCAAGTGCCACTAATTAATGTTTTTGGCCTGGCCCCATGCAAATCAAATTCAGTAGCTAGTTCAGCTGGAATATATGGACTGGATCAATGCTGGGCATCCATTCCTTTCACTTCCTTCCTCCAGTCCTTTCTCAGTGCAAACTCAGTGGGGAGACAGTTCTGCCTCTTTCCATGCAGAATTTCAGGTCCAGTTCCTCGTCCTGGATGCTGTCTCCAGGGAAGTGATGCCAGTTACAAGTAAATTTTAATTTACACTCACAAGTGTGAGCTTTTCAAATCCCTATTGAAGAGCTATCAGGTACAGTGTCACTGCAGTAATTTGATCAAGTAGTTGGTGGCCAGAAGGAGATGTTTAAATGATCAAACCAGCAAATTCAAAAGAGTTTAGAAAATCCCATCTGAATACAAAAAGTTAAGCAAAACACTGTCATGAAAACATTTCTGATTCCCATCCAAAAAAGCCTACCATTTATTATGAAGCCTTTAAAATTGACAATGAGGGAATTCTTCACTGTGGTCTCGCCCTCACTTTCACCCTACAAAGCAATGCTGTATGGAGGCAGAGTAAACACTCTGTGCAGTATTTTCCTAAATAAAGTGAAGGAAAAAACCAGATCAATGTCTATTCTGCTGCCAGCAGATATGGAGTCAATTAAAAAACTAAAATATACAATAACTTAACTCTTTGCACAGAGCTCCAAACATATCAATACAGTGAGCAGAAAATTGTTTTCCATACAAGCACTGGAACACCCTGGGTTGAAACACACTCTCAGTTTTTAAATTTTGAAGGTGAATTTGTTATTCCAAAACCAAAAGATCAGCAGGCAGCTCTCACAGCCACTGTAAGTTTTTTCCTTGACCAGCTCTGCCAAGGATGTTCCCCAAGTTCATCTTTTCCCAGGACATGTGCCAGGGATGGCTCCCCTGGCAGGGTGGACATGCAGAAGAGGCTTTCAGCCTTTCTCCAGGCTCCAGCTTTGGGAACAAGGGCACCAGGCACTGCTCACCCTCCTGCCAGGCAGGTAAAAGTGGGCCTGGTGCTCATGAGAAGCTGCAAACAGCCAACAATCCTAATCTTTGAAGAGCAATTTTTGTCCTTGTCTTGTTTTCCAGTTCCACAGCTGCCTTAAAAACATTCACCTCATCTTTTCAGACAGTACCAAACCAAAATCCTTGGATCAGCTCCTGAGTATGGGAACGTTCTGGAGGTGAACTTCCACCTGGGATTGGGCAGCAGCTGCCCCACATCCATGAGCTGGGTTGTGCCCTCCAGTATCCCAGGAATTCTGCAGGCCTGGCTGGGAGAGCCAGTGTCCTGTATTTTTTTCTAGGACAGGATTCCAGGTGCCACATCCCCACATGATGCCATTACATGCTGCTGGAGCCAAGCAAAATGTTTCCTTGCAAATTTTGGCTCTTCCCTCCAGTTTAGCCCTTACTTAGACAAATTCTCCTGCCTTCAGATTTTTAATTCCCATTAGCATCGCCGTTTTCCTGAATAAAAACTTTTCAAAATGGGCAAAGTCCAGGAGACTTTGTTAGAACAGCTGCACAGCTCATGCATTACAGCTCCATTTCCAAATGTTTTCAACAGTGTGGCACAATCTGAGGAGCTCCCATCCATAAAAAACCACCTTGACATACTCTGAAGGCAGGGGCCAAGGTACTGGGAGCCACCACTGCTGCAGGCCGGGTGCAGCTGTGACAGCAAGGACAGCCCCAAAGAGGTGCACAATTCCAACAGCTGCTTTTTGTCACTTATCTGGGCACATTTCAATGGTTTGGAGGCAGGTGGGACTTTGTTGTGTCCTCGTTCCCCTCACTGGTACTGGCTGGCATGGCAGGCACTCTCCCCCTCTGCCTTCAGCTCCACTTCTTGGCTGGAAATACCAGCTCCTGCCAGAGCTGTGCTGAGGCAGCCTTGGTATTTCTCCAGCCTCATAAAATAATTCCTTCAACACTGCAGAACTGGATCTCTAAGGTACCTTTTGCTCTCCCAGCCTCTGGTAAACCTTGGCCTCTGTGCTGCCCTGGAGAGGGAGCAGCTCTGAGCCCCAAATGCCTGAGGCAGGAGCTGGAGCAGCAAACATCCCCAAATCAGGTGGCCAACCCCCCAGGCCATGGCATTTCAGAGCCAGGCCCAGATAAAAGCTATTTACTGCCTTCATCTGCTCGAGGCACAGAAGCTTCTGGAATGCTGGAGGAACTCTCAGGCTGGAGGGATGCCCAGTCCCAGCTGGACCCAAGCTCCTGCCTGGGCTATTCCCAAGGGTTCTGTGAGCCCACTGGATCACAGCTAAGCCCACCCTGCATCCAGGACTCTCTTTGCCCGTGTGACTTAAGTTTGTCTGAGAATTTCAGCCTCTGAAGAGGGTTTTAAGTGACCCCTCAGTTTCAGTACCCAGCAGTGGGTCTGGCCACCTCTCCCAGATGTGCCTGGTGAGCACATCCATGCCCTGGGCCCTGCCTGAGGCAGGAACAGCTGCCAGGCCAAGGCAGGACTGAAGAAAACCAGACTTTAATGTCATTTAAGAGTGGCACTTTTGCATTCTTTGAGAGTTAAATAACCAGCAGAAATAATCCTGAAGCGATTGAGCTGTAGCTCTCTTTTTTCTTTTTATGCCCATATATTCACCCACGTGCCCACACGTGGCTCTGCCACTCTGACCATGTGCTGAGGGATCCAGCCTTGGACACCACCTGTGACTTCTACAAGGTGCAGGCTGGATGAACTGCCCATCAAACAGTGCTTTTAGCTCCTCCAAGTCAGAGAAATTGTAGCATTCACTTGTAGTCATCCCCAGAGCCTGCTACTAGCATTGCTTGGCTTGTAAAATATAATTTCTTACTAATTATTCTTTGATTACTTTCAACATTCGGGTTGTGATCTGTTTCTGGCTGAATTGTTCACAGTCATTTAAACCCCAATTGTTCTGGAAAGGAATATGAAGTTAAACCCTGCATTTAAGTGTTTGATGACACAAATTTCAAAAATTCAGATTCTAGCTGTTTCAGACTAGGCACCTTGACTCCTTTGGTTTATTTTTATATATATTTATTCTATGAAACAATCCTGAGCTACCTCTAAATGATGGTAAAAACCCATTTCTCTTGATTGGAAACACTGGAGAAAGCCACTCATCTTAGTGAAGCATTCAGGTGAAAAACTGGTGAAAACCATGCAAACACACGAGAAATTCATCTCCAGGCTGGAGTTTTCCCAGCTTGCTGCAAGGACAGCCGTGCCCATGTGGAGGATAAAGAGGAAGAATTAATATCCTGCGAACACACAGCTAATGAAATGAGCAGTTCTCTCCCAGGTGGGGTGGCTTCCCCTCCCAGCACGGGCACTGCACACAGGCAGGTGAGGGGCAGAGCTCCTGCAGCCCTGAGCTCACACATGAGCACAGGATGCTCACATGTGGGCTCAGAACCGCTTCAAACAACAGCCCAGAAACTCTTCCCATCCCTCCCTGCTTCCAGGGATCCCTGTGCTGCTCTCCCCAGCTTTAGAGCCTTCTCTGCACGCCCAGAAGGTGCAAATCTTCCTCTGAACCTTTGTTTGTTTACTTGTTTTTAAACGGGAAACCGCCAAAATTCAGCGACTGTTTTCTAATGTGAACATTTTTATTTTCCACGGGGGAAAAGCAAATCCCCCGACACAAGTAATTGCCATTCAATCTCTACCCTGGGTTAGAGTTCCCAGCGGGTTTCTCATCTTCCAGGGCTGAAAGGAAAGATTTCCCTCGGGACCTGCAAACTGCTGAGGCCGTGCGTGCGCATTCAGGGGATCACAAATCTGAGTTTACTTGAGTGACTCTGGCGTGGCTGCCATGAATCCATATTAAGCCATTCCCCAATATTTATTGTCAGCAGCATTAGAGGATGCCTTGCCTCCTGTTTCAGGACTTAATGGCCCATTGACCGCACTTCCTGCAAAGCACAAACTGTGTCCCACGACACTAAATCTGTGCCACGCTAATGAAAAGCCCTTTTTATTTCAGGCCAGTATCCAGAGTGGAAATGATTTAGATCACAGTCACTGAGTATTTTAACTCACTAACTCACTATTTCTTTAGTAATTAGAGATGAGGCCCATGGCATTGCCAAGTTGTAGGCTGACCCAAACATGCCTATCTATTCTGGATACTCTCCTGGAGATTTTTATTTAACACATTTCAAATTAGAGCTGAGGTGGGAATGAAAAATTCTTTGGCACAAGCGAGGGATGCAGATGAGTGTGTTTTCCACTGTTTTTTTTTTTTTTTTGGTCCCAGCAATATTTTATTTCATGTTAAAGACACTCAGATGAGATGTGACAACAGGGACAAGCTGGATTGCAGCAGGGCCCTGCTTAGGAGTCCAAGAGCAGAATGATTTCCCCTCAGCACCTTTGGGCTTGTCCTGCAGGGTGACTGGGGCAGAGTCACTCACACAGACTGGCAATCGCCTTCCTCCTCGTTTTATGTTTGTTATTTTTCTAACCTCTTCAATCTCACTTTGCTGAAGCAGAGGAAATGAGGTAAATTGGTCCTAACACAGGCCAGGAATTGCTGTCCTACTCCTGACATGGGGTTTAAAGGCACTGTGGGAGTGGAACAGTAAATCTCTGGAGCACAAATTTCTTGTGATAACACTAAATTTACCCGAATTTTATTGCTAAGCTACAAAGTGTTATGGCAACACAAAAGAAAACAAGTTCTAAGGTTTTCCTTTAAGGCATAAAGATCCACAAAACTGCACACACTGCAGCCTGCACCTCAGCAGAGACACGGTGAGACTTCAGTAACACAACTGTGCACTCACATGCTCTTTTTCAGTCCTGTGACACCAGACTTTGGTTTTCCTTGCTGAGCAAGCACATCTCTAAGCCTGCTGTATGGATTTACTCTAGATCCCTTCAGTGTCATCTGCTTTTGCATTCCCTCTTTGTCTCCAAGGCCAGCAGCTCTGCGTGCACTGGTGTGTGCTGCAGGTGGAGTGCAGGAGGGTTTGGGGTGGAACTGGAATATTTTCCTGCAAGTTAGCAAGAAACAAGTGTGAAACTCAGTATAACTCAGAGACCATCCCAAGCATATGCAATAAATCTGAGGATAACAGTAACAACACAAAGGTCAGTGTTTCCAAAACCATAACCTATGAGAAGCATTAATAATTACATATACAGGCACAAATACACATACAAACCATCCCATGCTTATTATAAAATAGTTTTGGACCTAAAATCTACGTTCTTCTCCTTGAAATGAAAGCACCCCCTTGATTCCACATGGATAAAGCAATCCCTGCAGTCTTTGCCTCCATCCTATTTTTGATAAGATATTTCTACTGTGTATCTTAGGTGAAGTATTAACTTACATGAGAAACAGATGTTTCCCCTCTGCAAGGAAAAGCATCTTTTCAAAGGTCATCAGTGGGAGAGAAGGACTTCCAGGATTTACACAAGGCAGTGGCAGTTCTGACCACTGTCCCTTCTGCTTTTAAGATCTTTTCCACTTGGCTTTAACTCTACCCAATTTTAAAGAAGTTCTTTCATCCCACTACCTGGTAAAAGATGTTTTCCATACTTGCACTGCAACCAGATTCATTCACTGGGCTGTTCCTCAAACCACAAAGGCTATTTTGTTGAGTAAATCCAATCCCTGTGTTCATTTCTAAACATAGCTCAAAATATTTCAATGGTGCCTCCCCTCCTTTAGATGTTTTAATATTGGATAGGGAGATTTGCAGGATATAAGCTTTACAGCCTGTGAAGTTTTCACATCTCCAGGTGGAATTGCTTAACAGTTACAAAAAAAGAAAACTTAAAAAAAAAAAGAGAAAATAAAAGAGGGAGAAAAGACTTGAACCTGCTGGTCCACAAAAGAGAAGTTAATAAACCACAAAGAACATTAAAACAATAAAGTTTTCCTCACTGGTTAAACACAATGGAATTAATTATCTGAGTTTTAGGGATATCTAAAATCTGTATTGCATTACTTTATATAAGGAATAAACAGTCCTTGTCCCCTTCCAGTATTTCACCCTCTTCAGGAGGATGAGGAAGAACCTTCATAAATAACAATGTATAAATATCAGATGTGCAAAGATAAACAGCACATAAACTCAGCAGAGCAGAGAATAGCTCAGACCAAAATTAACATCAACGCCCACAGAATTCAGAGAATTTGATGTGCAATCCTTGATCTCAACACATGAATAAATCAGGATGGAGGAAAAGGCAGATCTAAACTGAGATTGTCTACCTGGATCTTCTCACCCCAGCGTGTGACTATGGGTAGGGATAACATCCCAGTCCTTTACACCACCAGCTGTGGGAATCATAAATGGAATGAGGAGGCTGAGGAGCTGGGAATGGAGGAAGAACTCTCCTTTCTTCCTTTCCAACAGCCTGAGCTCATCCCATCTCCCAGAAAGCTCAGACTGTTCCTGGAAGGCCTCACACCTGGAAGGTGGCACAGTCCCAGCAGCACAAGGGCTTAGATCAACCCCTGCTCCTGCTCATTGATTTTTTCCCAAAGCAGAAGCTGTCCCCAAGGTCCCCAGCCCTGGCTGGCCGTGCCCTGAGCTGAGGAGTGGGAGCAGCACCCCCAGCCCTGCCTGCCCTGCCAACACCCACAGAGCTCCCAGAGAGGAGCAGGAGCTCTCAGGGCAGGGCAGAGCTGTGCCAAACCACAGGGTGGGGCCAGGAGAGTGTCTGCAGGAATTGTGCAGCTCTGGGACAGATAGCATCAGGGGCTGACATGGCAGGATCACACACACTTGGAATTATCAGCAAGTCACCCCTTGGGAGAGCACCAGCCCCAGTGCGTGGCCCTACACTGCCTTGGGCTGCTCTTGAGGCCTTTTTATGCTTTAAATAAACAGAATCAAAGTCCAAGAGTTAAAACTCGACTTCAGCTCTTATAAACTGCCAGTTTCTGAAATTACACAAGCAAACAATACTAAAATAAATAAAACCTACAGGCGAACCCTTTCTAAGAGCCCACAGCATTGTTAATGTCAGTACCAGAGAGCGTTTGTCTTCTGTAAAGTTATATGAAGTCTTGGTTTGGCTGAACTCACGTTGTCTGGTCACTTCTCCCTTCCCTGGAGAGAATATGAATGGTTTCTATTTCGAGGAGGTTACAGGTAGCCATAAATTATCACCTAAGTGTGGGCTGCCTCAGCCCCAGCACCTTGCCAGCTCTGCAGAGCACTGGATGGCTTTGGCACTGAAACCTGCCAAGGCTTGGGCCACGTCAACTCAGTTTTTGACATGTGTTATGTGGATCATAGGGAACCATTGCAGAGACCTCGTTATGGAAGAATGAAGCATTTTTTCCCCATCTATCATAGGTACTTCTCAGATGACTGCATTCCTACAGGACTAAATCATCTTTTTAAAAACAATTTCAGCTCCTCACTGCCCATCCCTAAAATATCAGCCAGGACCAGGTAGCTCAGATTGTCACTGAACAAAGTTAATTATCACCTGCACATTTCTAATTGTGGAGCTTTGTCTTTCAGGCACAAAAAGAAATTAATTACTACGTTTAACTTTCTGACTCAAAGAAGTGAGTTGACATAAAATCCTGCCACGAGTGGGGATGCACACAAAGGCCTTTTCCAAAGTACACATTCCCTTAATGCTCTTGGAATAAAGCTATTTATATGTAATGCATGTGATATATGTTAGCTCACTGATCTTTTGTAGTGTAGGAAGGGATGTACTTTAAAGGCAGAGTTTAATTAAGTTTCTTAACACTCCTTTGTGAGGATAAAATAATCATTCCTGTTTTGCAGGCAAATGCTAAAAAGTTAATTAAAATACAAGATCCAGACAGTGACTTAGAGGCAGAGGCAGGAAAAGAGGTCGGAAGACTCAGTTCCAGTCCCAGCTGGCAGGAAACTCCCCTCAGTGAATGCTCTCCATCAAGACAAATTTCACCTGACTGCAGATCACACCACAAACCTCATCTTTTAGTGAACAGACAACCTGAACTGTGAGAAACATTGCTTTCCTATAGAAAGCTTAAAATAATCTGGGTATTGCAGAATGGTAGCAATGATAAAGGAATACTTTGGATTCCAAATCTCAAAAACCCAAGGGAAAACAACCCAAATTAAAACTTGAATCAAAACTGCAAGAACCCGAAAAAAGGCAATATAACCCCTGGTTTCTTTGGATTCTGGAGCTTCTGAAGGGTTCTGCCCTATTTGCTTCCTTCATCAAGTCCAAGATAATCCAAATTAAATGAACAAATAGTTATTGCTGGATGCAAAGATGTTGTTTGAAAGAAAAAGTGAGCTGGAGGGCAATCATTAAAATGATCCAGGTAGAAGGTCCCCTGATTTACATAGAAATGATTTGTTATTATTGTATTAATGATGTCATTTCTTTATCAAGTCGTGATACAAACCAAGTCAAGTGCTTGGCAGGGGATGAAAGGAAAGCTGTAACCCAAGTGAACATGTACAGCTCCATTCCTCCAGAAGAAAGCTTGAATATTCAGTTCCTTGCGCCATCGCTCCTTTGATTGGGCTAATTAAGTCAATTATGTATAAATATTCTGGCTTGCCAGGGTAGGCAAGACTTGAGGAACAGTGGAAAAGAACAGAGAGAAGGAGAGTGCCCCAAAACTCTTGAGGAGCACCAGCCAAGAAGGCAGGTGGGTGAAAGTAAACCCAGTAATTTGGGAACACAGAATTCCCAGGAATTACAGAAACCTGGATGGAGTTTGGTTTGTGACACAGCCTGTGGTCGAGTCATGGTGATGCCTCAGTCCTGTGTGGATTCTGGGATGTTCAGCAAGATGTGAGAACTTGTCAAAGCCAAAATATTCATGGCATGTCCCTTGTCAGGGCAGCTTCTGTGTATCACAGAATGTGGGGAGTGTTAAATTCCTTTGGGTGAGCAGCTTCAGCTGGATCTGTCTGTAGACAGAGAGAAACAAACCAACTTTTCCTTGGAAAACCAGCTCCCAAACTCCCAGAGCATCAGAGAGCAGGTGTCACGAGAGTGAAGGGACTGTGCATCCTCCAGTCACCTCTGGAATGGCTGGGAAAGCTGCAAGGCTCTGCAGACACCAGAAATCCACCTGCATTTAGGGCTCTGGGGAGACACCCAGGGTGTTTTGCTGCTTTTAGAGAAGACCCTGCAGCACTTCCTCTGAATCCATCAAGTCTCACAGCCTGACCTGGTTTCCTGCTGCCTCTGACACCACTCAGCTCAAAATGCAAAAATGGATCAGGTAAGAATGCAGCGTGGTCTTTATCTCAGGTCAGCCTTCTGTCCCACAGGGAGAATAGTCATGGCTTTGCCTTTCATTGCTTAGTACAGTGAGAAAGTTTTACTTAATGAAAGGTAAATGCATTCTTGTTTTTCTTGATGATTCTGGTTTAAAATCAACCCATTTTAACACAAACAGAAAATGACTGTGAAAACCCTGCTTGGGCCAAAGAGGCTCCTCTTGTCACTAACAAAGCTGGCCTGAGCTGGTTGTTATTGTCTCAGCACCTGCAGAAAAGCTCCTGTTTTGTCCCTTCTGTGACCAGGACTCTGCATGGGCAAGTGACAGAGCTTGGGCACCCCCACTGTGAGAAATGGATTTGTAAAGAATTCTCAAAACTTAACAGAAAGCTCACACAGCTTTTTTTCTGTGATTAGTGTGATTAGCAGCATTTTGTGACAAAAGCTAATAGGCTGAAAAACATTTATAAAGTATTATAACCAAGAAATAGGTTGGCTTCTGAGGGAATAGCATTAAGTTTTACATCTCTTACGTCTCACCTTTCATCAAGACAGATAATGGAATGAAATCTTTTAAAGGACCTCTCAGTTACCCCATTTCTGTAAAAGCTCAGAAAACCAACACCCCACGGCAGCACATGGCAAAGTCACACTGCTGGAACATGAGGCTGGCTTGTCCTGGGGACACAGCAGGGGCTGTCCCCTTTGGGCAGGCAGAGCTGGCTCTGGGCACTGCTGGGCAGCCCGACCTGCACAAAGCCAAAGCAGACCTGGAAGCAGCACGGTGCCCTCGCCCTGAACTCTGCCCTGCACACACTGAGCCAGGCAGGAGCAGCAGCTCTCTGCTGGCTCTGCCTCTCTGCTGGCCTCCAGTGCTCCCCAGGTGCAGAGGTGAGCATGAGGTAATCACACCTCCTGAATGTGAGGTTTAGTCTATAGGAAACCAGCGGAATTTATGTAATTCTGGCACGCAGGGTGTTTCTTCTCTGTAAATGTAGCAGCCAGTAGCACAGCGAGCTGCAGAACAGAGTGTGCACTATGCTGCACATGGATCCCCCAGCCCAGCGCTCTGGGGCAGGGCCAGGGGCTGTGACCTGGGGCATCCCCAACACTCCCAGCTGAGCTGGGACACCTCAGAGTGGCTCCCCATCCCTGGCAGTGTCCCAGGCCAGGCTGGAGCCTGGGACAGGGGAAGGTGTCCTTGCCCATGGCAGGGGTGGAATGAGAAGAGCTTTAAGGTCCCTTCAAGCTCAAACCAATCTGGGATCTACAGGGCACACTGCAAAGGGGTTTTGAACAGAAGCTGTGTGTGTTTGCTCCCAGAATCTAAACTCTCTCTTGGGGGTACATTTCCCAAATGATGCAGTAGGTTGCTGCATTTTCAGCTTTTTTTTTTTATTGCAAAACACTCTTACACATACAGTTCCTTAACCAAGTTTAAAGTCTGGATTCCAGTTTGACTCCCTGTCTTAGAAATGAGCAGAGCCCTTTCAATAGATCAAAGGCTTGCACTTAGAGGAACAAAACATATTGTTCTAAAGGTAAATACATTTCAGCTTATTAGTTATTCATCCTCACTCTCTCAGACAATGAGTTTCTGAAGTTTTTCAAAGTCATTAAACTGTCCTGTTATTAGACTTTTAAAATGCATTAGGCTCCTCATTAGGTGGCCACAGTGTGCTATGACACATGTACTGTATTAAAAGCTGTGAACTTCTGCATGCCAGTGCTTCTGGGTTCTTTATTTTGTTTTACCAATGAGAAACATTTTATATGAATACAAGACTTTATTGTAAAAAAAAATTATATTTCCCCAGTGTCTTTTTGTGTCAACAAAGGACTTTCCTGGAGAGTAATGAGTTTGCACTAAGCAGGCAAACACAAATAAACCAAGTCTATGGGGATAACCAAGTGTGGTGTATGTATATGTTGTATCTCCAAGGATTTAAAAACCCAACAGCACAAGGAATCTGCTCCTTTTGGAAAACAATAGCCATTTATGAAACATTTTTGCCAATTCAATTGCCACAGAAAAATTAACCCTTACTATTGCAGACATTCCCAAAGAGATTCTAAATAATCTCTAAATAATAATAAGAGGGTCTGGAGCTGCCTTGGGCTCGAGCTTGGCCTTTCAGTGGCTGCAGTGCTGGAATTCCCAAAGCCATTAAGAGATTTAGGTGCAAACATCCCCCTGATTTCAATGGAGACAAAGGGTTAAACTTCTCCCAAAGTTTAAAAAACCCCAGCACAGACTAGGACTGGTTTCAGCACCACTGTGCTGGAACTTGGCAGTGAGTTAAGAGGACACATCAGCACTAAACAACAGTTTGGGACAGGAAGAGAAGATGAATATCTAATGCAATTGAAACTCCAGAGGAAATATCACACAGGCTGGCTGGAAGGGACCCAGCAGGCTCAGCCTAATGGCTCTGGGCTTAGGAAAAGCTCTGCTCTGCTCAGGGTCTCACTACCAGCCATCCCTACCCCACATCAGCAGCTGGAAGCAGCCCTGGGTTTGGAGCAGCCAGAACCTCCCTCTTATAATACAACTGAAAAAATCAGTCATGTATCTTCTAAAATCCAAACCAGTCCATTAATACGGATGTGCTGATGGCCAGGGATGTCTGGAGGGAGATGGAGGATCAAATTCACCTTGTGTTTCTTTTATACAGAATATATTAAAAAAAGTCTTCCAAAACATAAATACTTCCTATTTAGCACACAAGTAGGAGGAGCATTGCCCTGTTGCTTCAAATGGAAAAATAAATAAATATCTAAAGTCTTTCACTCAGGAGGCCCAGAAGACTCCAAAATTTCCTGGTTATCTAAGAAAACCCATTCACACAAGGGCTGTTTCCCAGCACAGGAGCTGTAAATCACCTGCAGGCTCTGCACAGGGCCATCCCAAGGACTGGAACTCCCCAGGGCTGGGACTGCAGCAGAGCCCTTGGGAGCTGCTCCATGGGGAGCCTGTGGTGCCTCCAGCTCTTCCTGCAGGCTGTTCTCATGCACATCCAGGAGAATGTGAAGGAACCTGCCTCTCCCAGCCTGAGCCCATGGAAAAAATGCTAAAGCAGGGCAGCTCCCACGTGGAGGAACAGCTCTGGTGAGCAGCTGTGGCCACTCACCTTGGCCAGGGGACCAGTGCAGGGAGCAGCTCCTTTGGGAGAGAAGTCAAATTCCAGTGATTCATTCCTTAGCACGGCTCCCACCTGGACCTTTGTCGGCAAATTTTAAAGGCTCTGTCCTGCTGCAAGTTGCAGAGGCACTTCAGCCTGGCCTAAAGCCAACTTGGGGACTTATTTATTGATTTATTTCTAGTCTGGCTAGTTCCAGATCTAGCTGGATCAGTTTTCTGGCCCAGGTTATTGCCCTGATGCTGGAGCAAGGGTGGCAACAGCAACAAACATCTGGAAGATGAAGAGAGTGGGATGGGATTTCTGTTGTGCCAACAGCAGATAATTATTTCAGGATGAAGTGACACCTAACAGCAGCCTTGCTTGCTTTTGGGAACATCTTCTGGACACACCACCACAAACTGCACTCCGGGCATTTTCCCAAAGCAATACATCTTTTAAGGAAGAGAATATTCCAAAAGAGAAATGGATTCCCATAAGAAATTTGGGGATTCAAAAGAAGATGATTGTTGGTGGTCAGGAGTGTTCTACAGAATACTCCTGCTTTCCTTTTTCTCAGATTCCCATTGGTTCACTGTTCTATATCAGCTCATGCTGCACTTTAAAAGTCCTATTTAAACCTCCTGAATGGTTTTTCAGGGTGAAGCAGGGAACAAAGCCTTGGCAGCACTCAGACAGGCACAGCTCAGTGACACTGCCACTCGCTGCTGGCCAGCTCCCCCTCGTGCCTCTCCCAAGAGGAGGCGATTCCCTCACACCCCACAGGGACACACAGCACGTGCTCAGGGTCTCTGGAGTACAAGGATGACATTTCACAAAGGACACTGAGATCGCAGCTCCTTATCAACACATGTTTCATAATTAGAAGCACATTAAGCGTGGTTTTAGCAAGGTGGTCCCGCCAGGCTGAGGCCTCACACGGTTGTGGTTTTGATTTACTGGTCACAGTAATTGCTTTCTGAGATGAAAGAACCAAAATATGTGTCAAAATATTAATGGCCAGGGTCTAAGGAGGCAGAAGGCTCGTGCTGGCTCTCGGGTGATGTGATGAGTGTTAACTCTGTCAGTCCAGCCGAGCAGCTGCCCCTGAGGCAGTACAAACATCTCCCTTCACTCATTTCCCATCTCACTCTTTGCAGAAACATCTCCCAATGGGAAACTGCTTGCCCTCAAGACTTCAGGGGTCCATGACCAAAAATAAATGAATCAGAGGGAATAGATGTATGCTCAATCTGGATATCCCTACAGTGGAGCTATTTGTGCAACGATTTCATACCGAGGTTGCACGTGGCAATTCTTTACACAGAAAATCCCTAAAAAAAGGGTCTGGTTTAAACCAGGGACCTGGGCAGCTTCCTGAACAGAAAGAGCTGGCCCAAGTCATGTTTGGGTTATTCCAAAAATGGCCTATCTCAGCAGGACTTCACTGAGCTTGGTTGGGCACTTTCTATTTAGATCCCAGTGTCAAGGTCCAAAAAAAGATCTGCACTTCATAAACCTTCTTTATGCTGAGGATTCAAGCGCTGGGATTTCACTTCCCTCTCTCCACACACACATCATTTTGACCCACAGGACAAGTTTTATGCAGCCTGTCTGCAGCTGCAATAGAGCACAAACTTATTACTCCTGACAAATCCCTTTTCTGCCTAACCCACTTTCTCCTCAGTCATAAATCCCACTGGAAAACACTTTGAACTGGACACCTACTAATTAACAGCCCTACAGAAATTTGAATAATTCTGCAAAACTGAAGCATCAAAAATGAAATGTATAAAGTCCTGTCTTTAAAGGACCCTCAATCCTAGATCCAGGTTTATTGCCAAAACCTGCCACACTCAGGCAAACTGTTAAAATAAGGCAAGAAATAAGGATATTGCAGCCTAATTCACTTTTTAAACATTGCCACTGGTATTATTTCATGCAGTTTTGTAGAGGATTTAACTTCTCCCTAGGTCTCTATCAGCACTTTTTCAAGTAATGACAAATCTGATTTGTTACAGGAAGAAGTTGAGTGTATCTTAACCCCTGAAGCACAGCTTAGGACCGAGGAACATCAACTTCCCAGCTTCCAGATCCCTCTGGAAACACTGAATCCATTGTACAGGACTTGTTCACTTCCACTGCACCGAGCCTGTGGAG
Source organism: Dicaeum eximium (assembly GCA_013396995.1). NCBI lineage: Eukaryota > Metazoa > Chordata > Aves > Passeriformes > Dicaeidae > Dicaeum > Dicaeum eximium. The sequence goes on along the minus strand of VWZP01004535.1, from coordinate 1,647,108 downwards.
GCTGCAATGGGCTCAGTGGGATTTGTGATGGAATCCTGACTGCCCTGAGGTGAGAGAGACTTGTGTCAGGGGTGTCAGGGAAGCTGCATTTCACTGCTGGAAGGTTCCTTGTCTCCAGGTACACACAGGGTCCTTCCATCAGCCCTCCACAGCCATGGCTTTAAAGAGTTTTGATGCCTTTAATTGTTATTTTATTATACATATTTCACCATTTAGCCAGCATGTTTCATTTCACCCCCTAGTCTGGCACATTTACAGAAGCAAACCAGTACAACTGGTTTGGATATAATGCTGGTGCTCCCCTTACTCCAAATGATTTGGGATTTTATTTGCTATTGCACACAGGCTCCAGAAGGTACAGATTGCATCCTGTGTGTGTGAACACAGGGCTGCAGCCTTGGGAAATTCAGAATTTAAGGAACACAGAGTTATCCTCTGCACCAGTCACCAGTTCACAGCCTGCAAATACAGGAAGCCCAGTTCAGAAAGATCTGAGGACATGTGGGACTCCTCATGAAGGTACTGACAGCGTGTTTAACCCCAGAACCCTCACAGGGACTTAAAAATGAAACTAATAGGAAAGGCAAAACACCTTTTTCCATTAGGCTTTCCCAGGGAATCTGTCTGGTTTTAACCCACTTAAGTTGCTCAGCTGCTGCAGAGGGATTTTAGTTCCTTTGCTACACTTTGGACACCAGCATCAGAGGGAGAATTTGACTTTCTGCATGAAAAGAGAGCCACCAACCACGCTCAGCCCCAGGCTCTAAGGGGGGGACATTTCTTCCCCCTGCTCTTCTCAGTAGTACCTGTAGTCGGTGTCTGTTCTCCCAGTGAGGTGGGGAATTCTCTCTGCAGAAAAAAGCCTTTTTTCCTTACAGGGTAAAAAGCCAGGAGATAAAAATCTGATGGATTTAAGTTGCCCTGGTGTGCAAAGTAACACCTGAAACAGAATTTCAGCTGCCAAGTCTCCATCTTGCTTTCTCCTGGCTGTTGTCACTTTTTTGCACACCTTCCCACAAAGATGCAGCCTGAGCTCATCCAGAGGGACACGGGGGACACAGGTGACTCCATGACCACCAAACTGCCAGGATAAAAGCACCTCCCACTAATTCCATGGGACATAAGGCAGCCCAGACCTCACCCAGGGATTTTAGGTGGCAAATGCCAACCCATGACAATAATGGCCATTAGCACTTTTCCTGGGCAGAGCCCATACTTCCATTTCCTTGAACGAGAGGATAATTATGGACAGGAGCCTGCAAAGGCCCTTTTTTGCCATAATTATTCTGTTTCCTCACTCCCAGTCAGATGGTGGGAGATTTTTTTGAGTGCCCCTACTGTAAATTGCCAAGAATAACTGTTGCCTCCCCTAAAATGGGAGTGAAAACAGCCCTGCGGGTTCCCTCTGAAGTGACAGCAGCTCTGACCGACTTCAAAGGCAACACAAGGTTTTTAGTGAGGGCTGTTTGTTGATTTTTTCTCCAGTGAAGTGATATTACATGGCATTTCCAACCCTCAATCCTATTAAGTGACAGAACTACCTAATAGCACTCATTAAATAACATAACTTGGTGTCAGAAATTCACTGTCAGGCTCCTGCAATTGAAGTGGTAGATTTATGCTCTAAAAAAATGTGGGTTTGGTGTTATTGTGACTGGGGTTTTTTAATAAATGTCATTTATTTTAACAGGTGAAAGCATAAGAGACAGGACAGTTCATGAAAAGGTTATCACAGCTGAGAAGTTGGTGCCTGAATTTTACATTTAGAGGGAAGAAAGCACTAAGAAAATGTTCATTGCTGCTGAACTCCTCCAGCTCTGGGAGATCATTTCTTGGGTGACACCACCCTTCTCTGCAGTGTTGTCACAAGGCTCTCAGATGTTCCAGCACTATTCAGGAACTTTCCATCCTTCTGTCCAAGGAAACACTCAGAGTTAAGCACAGGGGAAGTATAGGACAAGTAACCACCTGAACCTCTCAAAGGGCCAAGTCAGAATTCAGAAAATACTCTGCTCTCAACATCACAGCTCAAGGATCGTGTCCATACATTCTCTGCACAGGGACAGGTGAGCTTTGACACAGCCAAACCCATTTTAGGTCAGCACAGTGACACAGCTGAGCTGCTCTAACAGCTGATGCTGCTGAAAGCTCTGGCCCACAGCCTTCCCTCCTTCTTTTCCACCAGCACTTCCCATCACACAATCCTGCTGCTCCTTCACACCAGCCTGAACTTTTACCAGCCCTTCACTGCTAACTGCACAAATCCTCAGGTCTTTTTCCTCAGTTTCCTGCAGGGGCAGTGAGATGAATCTGCTCAGACAGAGCCCAAGGGCCAGAGCAGCACAGGGAACCTTCCAGGACCACAAAATAATTGAGGTGTGAAGGGACCTCTGGAGGTCACCAAGTCCAGGACAGTGAATCACTGTCTTGGCTCTGCTGGAGCAGGCAAACCATCCTGCAGACTTCTGCATCTGGCACCAAAATCCCAACTCTCACAACTGTCCAAAGAGATTTTAAGGGTTTTTTTTTCATGCAACATAAATGTTGTTGCAAAACCTACTTCTTTTTGTACTCTAAAAGAACAATAAAACAAACATCTTCCTGGAAATAACAATTACCAGTTAAATCCCTGACTTTAACATTTTGACCAAAGGCAGAATGCTCTAAGGAATACCAAAACAATGCAGTGAATATTTGTGCAGCAGGAAGAGTTTGGAGGTGTTTGTTTATCATAGTTTGTTCCTACTAGACAGAAAGGTTCCTAAAGAACCCATATAAAGAGCTCTGATTATTAATAGAGTCATGAACTGGTATTTCTAACCTGTTTATAAATGGTTTAAAGGAAATCACAAATACATAAAAACCAAACCCAAGTTTACTGTAAAGGGCAGAGAACTGAATTGGTTATTCCAGTAAGCTGTATGTTAGATGGAACTGAGCTGAGCATGTCTGCCATCATTCTACCTGGAAAAAATCAGAATGGGGAGAGGGGGAAAGATTTTTGGTTTGCCATTTTTTTGCAGAAGCCAAACAAAAGGAAAAAGCCCAAATATTGTATTACTCTACTGTATATATGGACAAGTAATGCACACAATGATTTCACAGCGTGCTTTGAAAAGATTCAATAATGGCTTTGGAAATGTGGGAAAGTCATTTTTAACACCACATAAAAAAGTAATAGAGGGCCCAATCCTGTCACCACTAACTTAAACTGGGGAGAGCTGAACTTTCAGGATCTTCTGGCCAATTTAGAACATTTTTCAACAGCCTAGTTCAGGTATTAGCAAAGCCCAGCCTGGCTGGCTCCCACCACATCCCCACTTGCTAAATTATTCCCCTCCACCTGTGTAATTTAAAACAAAAATATTTGTGATGTGTTGAGTGTTTGTGTATTTGGGCAGTGCCTGCCTTTCCCTGGCCATCAGCTGCCTGAGCATGGAGAGCTGCAGCCCAGCCAGAGCTGCCCACCCTCAACAGCAGCCCTGAAACCACCAGAGTCTGGTGAACTTCTCATTTTCTGTATAATACTGCCACAAAAACCAATGTTTCCCACCCAGTCAGAGGGCAATCCTGGAAATGCACACAGAGTTCTGTTTCCAGAGATCTTTAGGTTTGAAAGAAACATTTTAACATTGCCTACACAGTCAGGAAAATGGCAAGGACGAATGTACGGACTGAGGTTGTGTTAGGGACCTTTCCCATCAATAACATCAGAATATGGCACATTTCACAAGGTGAGCTTGCACCCAGGAGTCCCTCCCTTCCTCACCCATCCCCTCTGCAGTTTGAGGTGGTGCTGGAAATACCAAACCTCTGCATGTGGCACGTGAGATTTCAACCATGGTCCTGCAAACCTGTTACACTTTCCCAAGATGCAGCTGGATCAGACCAAACTTCTGATGTAATTTATTTAAAAAGGGGGGGAAAAACCAAACAGATGAATACTAAGTGACTGTTTCTCATGCAATCTCACTGGCCAAGTGTGTACTCAAGGGCTGATCCATTTCTGCCTCCTCTGGCTCCCGCCCCGGACACACCCGGCACGCTCCGATCCAAAAGCCCCGTGTCATGCACCAGGGACTTCAGGCAGTAAATACAAGGGCAATGACCCAGAGTTTTCCCTCACCCTCTGCTCGTTTCACAGTGTTTCCAGTAGAATTTCTGCTTTAAGCATCTAAAACCTTTCAATTTCTGTCAACTGATGCAACTCATGAACTGGAACTGTGAAGCTGCACAAACACAGAAGGGCTCTGCCCACAACATGCACCAGGACTCAGGAGTCCTCTGGGGTGCCTCAGAGCCACCTTCCCCTTCACTTCCAATGTGTTAAACCCTATAATTCAGCCCAAATGAACCATGGACTCTAAAAGATCAGTGGTTCCTTCTAGTCCCCTAGGTCGAGTTTATATGTAGTGCTGGCTTTAAGTTCAGCTCTACTGGGAATGACTCTATCAGTGCCTGGCAGTTCTTCACATGTCCAAGACAGCTCATCAAACTAATCCAGGCTGTTTTGTCTTTTCCTTCCGGTTTGGTGTTACCCACAAACAGTAAAACCTTTCCTATTTAATTCTCTTGCTGCTCTTGAAGGGCTGAAACAACGTGGTAAAAAGTTCTACCATGGCAAAGTTGGTCTTGAGAAGGAAAGTTCATTTCTTGTGCTTTTTATGACCTTGCTGACATTTCCTAGCCATAAGCTGGAAATGTTAAATGATAAAAAATACAATATTAATCAACCAACTGAGTTGCCAGTTCTAATTTTGGATAGAAAACTGGACAGAGAAATAATCAAAGACGTACCAGAAAAGCAGATGGCTGCAGAGTGCTTCTGGCAGTCATGCTACTCACACATGGGACCACTTGAGTTTAACAAATTGGACAACAGAGAGAGAACTGAAATGGAAATTGGGGCTCTACTCCATTCAAATTCTTCAGAATGTTTGTTTTGGATTTGTACCTCGGCTGCAATTTACAACTCTAGATTAGATAGAGCAAGAGTAATATTCTTGACTAGAAGAAAAACAGAATGGTTGAACTGTTTGCCAACTCACACACATTGTCTCCCTGTGTACAAATATTACCAACATATAAACGGGTCTAAATAAAACCCAGTACTAAACGTGCCTTTTACTCTAGCAATAAAGTTCCACGAGTTTCCCTGAGTCAAACTGCAAGGCCCATATCAGCATGGAAACAGGATGGAAGCAAAACCCAGAGCAACCTGAGATGTCACAGCTGTCCCCATGCAGCAGGGACCTCCTATTGCAACTGAGAATCCATCCCAAAATACACTGCTCAGCAATTAAAGGGACATTTGTTTCCAGCATGAACCAGTTTTGAGACACTAGGCACAGTTCAATGCATCTTAATTGATCAGGAAGGCAAAAAACCACAAAACCAATGTCAGCTGTATCAATACCAAGGTGCACAGGTAGCAGATGGCACCAAAAAAGGAAGAAAAAAGACTGATTCAGTCAGTCTTCCTGTAAGAAATCTGCCTCAGTGTTTAACAGGAAAACATGAAGGTCTTTCTCAGTGAGATGCCAGTTGCAGCTTAAGGAAATGTATGGCCAAATATGACATCACCTACCACAACCAAAAATTAAGATGAAAGTTGTGCTGGTCTCAGGGACCAGTCACTCACCAGGGAACCGGTGGTTTTATGTGCACGCCTTCCTGAAGAATCCAAAAATAACATTTTTCCATGGAGCAGAAATTCCTGCAGCGTTCACGCTTTTCCTTTCAGCAATGTTGCAATCCAACGTGCCAGCCCTGTGTAATGAGGTCATCCGACACTGTAATTTGTAGTATTTTAGTCTGTCAAAATTGATCCCAGTGTTTCTGTGGCAACCAGATCCAAACAAAAGATGGAGCAGACAGAATTTGTCTCTCCCTGCCACCACCCAGATTTTTATATAAATATATATGTGTATCTATATAAAGCATTACACATATATAAAGTTAATGTTCATGATTCATCATTAAGCAGTGCCAGAAAATTGGCACTGGAGAAATAACAACACACAGGGCTAACATTAAAAAAAAAGGTAATAAATGTATAAACTGACATCAGTAAAGTCCATTAAAAAAAGGTAATTCTTCAATTCTCAAACACCTGGGAACAGAACGTGCTTTTCCCCTAAAGCCCAGTCAGGAAAAGGTATTATCCATTTCTGGTTGGGATAGATGGAAGGGGATCCTGGCTTTGCTGCTATGAGGTGAAGGATATGACACCTTCCCCCCAGAAAAAAATCACCCTTCAACCATTACTGTTAACTGTTCATATTTAGGAAAGCTTGACTGTTATCAGCTTCCTAAGCTTGGGTTTGCAAGTTCTTATGCAAGTTTTGCATGTCTAACAATTTATTTTAGTGCCCTTGCAGGAGCTGAGCTGGGTCCAGTTGTTGCATGGGAAACTCTGGATGAGGAACCTAAACCCATTTTCAGTCAAATAATATGATTAACATCAACACCAGCCAGCCCCTTCCTTTTGAAATAAAAAGGTGGGATGAAAAGCTTGATTTTCCTACAGATCACTTCTCCTTGACATTGGAGGAGCTCCTGAGCATTCCTCAGGAGACCTCATTTGGGCCCTGAGCACAGACTGCCAACCACACTGTGTTCCTAACACAATTCCAGACAATTCTGCAAATCCCAGAACAGCCACATGGGTCCTGACTTGGGCTTTGAAGAGCGGATGAACCTCCCCTAACAGGTGACATGTACCTGCCTCCAGAAATCTGTGTGGAGTCCATGAACTATTTTCTGACTCCTGAGCAGTGTCACTTTACAGCCTCCAGTGCAAAAACAGAGGAGTTTGAGCAGATCCCTAAAAAGGGTGGGAGGGAATTTCTGAGAGCTGAGGTGTCGGCTGGGAAGAGGGTGATACACTGACCTTTGTTGTGCTGTGTCACTGCAGGTCCTGTGGGTTTGCTGCTGGCTGCCATCTCTGGAGGTCACCACGTGCCTGATTCCAAGGCTCTGGATCAGCCACGGGCTGGGATTGTGGCTGGAGGGCAGTTTGTCCTCTAGGCCAAGTGCTGCTGCCTGGTAAGAAAATGAGAGAATGTTAAGTTAGAGAAATATTGGCCGTTTAAAAGAAACAGACACATTCAAAAGCAGTGATCCCAAGCTGATCCCTAATTCTCCTCCTAGAAAACAGAATTTCCCCATCAGTTTATGTCTGATGGACAAAAAAGTCATGGTGAATACAAGAATAAAATGGTGTGCATGCATAATCTGAAGCACAGGAATGTTTGCAGTTTACCCTCCTAAAATTAAACACACCCAAGTCTTTCACCTGAGCACAGACCACGACTCCACAAAACCCATCCCCCTCCATGGCAATTCCCTTGAGTAATGAGAAGTAAAGAATCCAACCCTGGCAGAAACTGAACTATGTATTATACTGAATTACAGATTCTTCTTTAACAACTTCTTTCTTTACAGAATATTGGCATTTCACAGCTTATCTTACAGCTGACCCAGATTTTGGCATGTCTTCAGGTGAATATATTTATAAAAATGTACACAAGGAGCCGTTACCTCTTTTTAACTTCAAAAAAATGATTGCTCTGCTACTACAGCAGAAGATGCAAAATGCTGATTTAGGCAGGAATGTTTAGAAAATATAAAAAGAAATGAAACTGTGGATTACTTCCTAATTATCACCAGTTTGTGACTGTCAGAGAAGATGTACCTTTTCCATGTGAAACCGCTCATTACCCCCTCCTTCCAATAAAGGCAATCAACATTGAACTTAAAAGTTCCTGTCTGCATCCACTTTACTGGCTGCACCATCCTGCCCTTTGAAAGGGAGTCGTGTACGAGGCCCATCAAAAAACAGGAGGAAATTGGAGATAAAAAAGATTTTAAAATAAAACCAGTATTTATGTCTCCCAAATGGGAAGTTTGGAGCAGCGAGGGCAGGAAACGGGCCGGTATTTAAGCTGATTACCCAAGCAAAGTCCTCTCCCTTTTCAGCAGCGCCAGGGTCCCTCAGTAGAACCATTTCAATTAATTGGAGTTCGGGGCAGGGGGAGCGGGGGGAAGATGTCAAATTTTATCTGGAGTGTTAGTGATGGCTGGCTGGAGAGGGGCTTGCAGGGCTGCTAATTGGGCCCGTTTGCCGGGACGCCACGAGGGCTTTGGCTGCGGGCCCTAACGAGGCCTGGGAGCAGGTGGCCGCGGTGGCCGCGCTGTCGCAGCCGCTCAGGGCCCGCTCGGCTGCGCCGGCGGCTCGGGGCCCGCCGGGCACGGGCCCAAAGGTCCTCCCCGGAGAGGCAGCGAGATCCTTCTCGTTTGTACCAGGAATTCACACAAATAAAAGTCTTCTGGGCTACGCTGGCCCCACGGACATGGATCTTATTATGCGTTTTCGCTAATTATCCGGCGGGCTTTTCTCCGCGTGGAGGGCCGGCCCCGCAGGCCGCGCTTCCATGGGTGTTTGCACACATGTAAAAACTCCATCTCCTCATTCACACTTGCACATAACTGACGAGACAAATAATATTATCCTAGTGGGAAGAGCCAGAATTAGAAAGGAAATACTGCAACGTTTAGATTTAATCTGGTGAGCGTTAGATCATGATTCACTCTGACATAAAAGCTCAAGAGCACATTTAGCCAGGGTGAAACGCATTACTGTGTTCTACATGAGAAGGAAATAAGTCTGATGTTTCATGGGCTGCATTATTTGCTGTTGAAATCCTAATGACTGCCCACGCTCTACACCTACCTTGTACCTAATGAATTTGGTTTAAATTTCAGAAAGTTCCAGCAACAAATTGGACGATCATATTTGCTTCTGGCTCTCCACCACAGAGGAGCTTTTAGTAGAAGAGAACAGAAAAATGACAATAAATTTTAAAAAAAAGGTTTCAAATGTAACACTTCATTTCTCTTCCCCACATTTCACAGCAGTATTTTTAAAATAAGCATCCTTTTTGATAAAATATTTTTTCTAACAGGTAACTACTCAAACAGCGTAAGCAGGATTAGTATCCCTGGTTTTCAATATCCACAGTTAAATATCCTGCTCAAGGCTCAAGCTTTTCCTTATCAAATAAAACACTGAATTAATGCTCCATATGAAACAGTGGCTGAATCAACAAAAGTTTTACAACTGCCTTAGCCAACCTCCTGCTTTCTTCTCACCCACATCCACAAGATTCCATTGTTTCCCCCCCATCACCGCCTGCTTTTTGGTGGCCACAGGAAAGAACAAATCCCCGCAGCCTCCTCGCTGCTCGCTCTCTCTCACATCAGTGACAGAGCAGTCACTTTGGATGGCAGCACAGTCCTGCCCTGGTTTAACACAGCCCAGGACTGGCAGGCTCCAGGAGAGACCTTTTTCCTGGGACACATCCAGGTCCAGCTGTGTTTCTCAACCAAGGCTCTCCATCAGAATTCCCAGCACTCTCTCAACAGGACAGGATAGTCTTCATTTCATAGAATCATGGAACAGTTTGAGTTGGAAGGCACCTTCTAAAGGCCATGAGTAGCGGCACCTTGTACTAATTCCCATCCAACAAAGTCTTGGACACTTCCAGGGAGGGGGCATCCACCACCCCTCTCGTCAACCTGTGCCAGTGTAAAAACTCCTTTCCTATGTGTAATCTAAGAATTTAGATTCTGTCCATAGGAGGGATTTATAGCTGAGATGTGAGTCACAATGCCATCCTCAGCCTGGGGCAATAAAACCCCCATGTCTGGGTTTCCAGTGTAATTTGGGTTTTACTTGCAGTGAATACAGGAATATATTATATTATTACTATATTATATAACATTAATATATTATATTATATATAATATAATATATATTATATTTACTTGGGAGGAATATAGGAATATATGTTGAATATAGCAACAGGAATTTATATATCTAAAAATCCCAGATACACAGAACAAGCTGCTGACTCTTTCTCACAAATGCCAATTCCCAGGTGCTGCTGTGACTCCATGAACACTATTCTCCTGTTAACCCAATTGAGGGTTGCAGGGCTCTCCAAATATCTGCCATTTCAAGACAGATAAATGTTATGTAAACTCAAATTTTGCAACGTTATTGCTGTGTATTATTCCATGCCAAGTCACGCTTTACATAGAAAGCAAACATAATTGAATTTATTTTCTGAAAAAAGCAAAATAAAGTTTACAGTTCTGCCTGGCCTCGAGTTTGTTTATAAACACAGGAGCAAACTGGCCTTATTACAATGGGGATGGCAGAAAAAAGCTGAACATGAGCCAAGAGNCGCCTGCTTTTTGGTGGCCACAGGAAAGAACAAATCCCCGCAGCCTCCTCGCTGCTCGCTCTCTCTCACATCAGTGACAGAGCAGTCACTTTGGATGGCAGCACAGTCCTGCCCTGGTTTAACACAGCCCAGGACTGGCAGGCTCCAGGAGAGACCTTTTTCCTGGGACACATCCAGGTCCAGCTGTGTTTCTCAACCAAGGCTCTCCATCAGAATTCCCAGCACTCTCTCAACAGGACAGGATAGTCTTCATTTCATAGAATCATGGAACAGTTTGAGTTGGAAGGCACCTTCTAAAGGCCATGAGTAGCGGCACCTTGTACTAATTCCCATCCAACAAAGTCTTGGACACTTCCAGGGAGGGGGCATCCACCACCCCTCTGGTCAACCTGTGCCAGTGTAAAAACTCCTTTCCTATGTGTAATCTAAGAATTTAGATTCTGTCCATAGGAGGGATTTATAGCTGAGATGTGAGTCACAATGCCATCCTCAGCCTGGGGCAATAAAACCCCCATGTCTGGGTTTCCAGTGTAATTTGGGTTTTACTTGCAGTGAATACAGGAATATATTATATTATTACTATATTATATAACATTAATATATTATATTATATATAATATAATATATATTATATTTACTTGGGAGGAATATAGGAATATATGTTGAATATAGCAACAGGAATTTATATATCTAAAAATCCCAGATACACAGAACAAGCTGCTGACTCTTTCTCACAAATGCCAATTCCCAGGTGCTGCTGTGACTCCATGAACACTATTCTCCTGTTAACCCAATTGAGGGTTGCAGGGCTCTCCAAATATCTGCCATTTCAAGACAGATAAATGTTATGTAAACTCAAATTTTGCAACGTTATTGCTGTGTATTATTCCATGCCAAGTCACGCTTTACATAGAAAGCAAACATAATTGAATTTATTTTCTGAAAAAAGCAAAATAAAGTTTACAGTTCTGCCTGGCCTCGAGTTTGTTTATAAACACAGGAGCAAACTGGCCTTATTACAATGGGGATGGCAGAAAAAAGCTGAACATGAGCCAAGAGTGCTCTCAGCAAGTGAGGGTTTCATCTGAGTGTGGCCTTGGCCTCTTGGGCCTGATGAAGAGATGGTGATTTAATAACAGGTTATCTAAGAGGAGATAGATACAACTCCCTCACTTGGAGAGAAATTATAGTGATGACAGAGCCAAACTTCTTGTTTGAGACAGATGCTGGAACAAGGGGCAACATCAAAAGCTGCGCCTTGGCAGGCTCAGATCGGAGATTAGCAAAAAGGCTTTTCAGCAGAAAGGTGGTGCAGCCCCCAGACAGGTGCCCAGAGAGCCACAGGATGATGATTCTTGGAGATATTTCATGCTAAACACATGCCTTTTGACACTTTTGATAAATTATGTTGCAAAAAAACTTCTTGACAAGTATTGGAGGCACCACAGATGTTTGGCCTTTCTCAAAAGCACCTGTCCCTCTTTTTTTCATAAACAAACACCTTCAAAAGCCTTCTCATAAAATGCCTGATGACTTTTGCTCCATGCCCTGTATCCCCAGAACACCAGACCATCTGGGGCTTCCATGCACATGCCAGCCCTTGTTCTGATGGAATATTCCCTATAAATACAGACTAGGGAGTAGCAGTGCAGGATCTGTCCGTGCAAGTTGTGCCACAAGAACAAACTCCACATCTTTGAAAAGATTATCAGTCAGCTACAGTTCTTTCCACTGTAGAAACAGTTACTCAGTTAAGATAAACAAAGAAATTCCCATGCACTGAAAAGGAAAACCTATTAACTGATTAAACATGTGAATCAGTTGATAAACTGGTTATCAAAGTTCTGAAAACATTTTTAACAATGACCCTTCCTGCCATGTTTAACAATGACCCATAAAAGCTAGAATAATTCAGCCCTTTACAGGAAACCAGCTGGATAAAAAAGAGAAAGTATTTCTGATCTAAGAAGCTACAGCTATGCCGTATAAACTGACAAATTTAGACACTAATTATGAGTTAAGTAGTGATAAACATTTTAAATGCCAATTAAAAACTTTGCACGAAGTTTTTTCAAAGGTTTCTAAGTCTTTTCAGCACCCAGAAAAAATTGGACGGATGTTTGTAACTCATTCCTCATTTTAGACAACTATAAAATTACTTGTTAAAAGCCAAACCAAAACAGCCCTTTAATTTTTAGGACAAGCTGAAGATCTGGAAGTGGAATGGAATGTAAATACCTGTGTTTTTCCTACAACTGACTATGCAAATCCCATCTTAGAAAAAACTCCACCATAGAAGTATTTGCAGACATGCAAAAACAGAATTTAGCACAGACTAATAATGACTTTTCACTTGATAGAGAACATAATTTTACTTCTCAGTACATTTTTAAAAAGGTAAATTGAAAAAACTCTTGGACCTGGCCCTTGGGATAGCTGAAAGATCCTTTCAGACAAGTCCAGATCCGCAGAAGGGCAAAAATTTGAGTGCCAGGTAAAGGTTCTGGCTCACCAACAATTGTTCACATGCAAAGCATGGACACAACCTGCTCCTCATCAGATGGAGATTTACATTTTCCCAAAAATCAGAGAAATATTCAAACCTAAGGCACTTTTCAGAGCATTCTATTCCAATGCTTGACATCTATTCCCTTTCCTGCTAACCTTTGTATCAGACATGTAAACCTAAACATACCCAAATCCTATTTCTGTGTGCCTTCATGGCAAGCAAATTGCCTTTAGGTTTATTTTTCACTATCAGAAAAGTCTGTCCAGTAAAAGGCAACACCACAAATCAGAGAAACCCCAGATTGCAAGAGATTTCCACCAGGGTCCTGTATACCATGTTAGCCAAGACTTTGACAAAAAACTTTACAATCAACTGAGAACTTTTTAAGAAGTCACAGAAAAAAGATTCAGGCTTTCTACCAATTACTGCAGAGTATTGGAAGTAAGTTAAAACACTCAGTATTTAAACATTTGGCTTTACAATGATCTTAAAACAATCCAGTCTTTTAAAAAAAACATCTCCCAGCCTTCTCCTAAGCTGAAATAATAACACATACAGAATTAAATGCCAGTATTCTATTTTCATTCCAGAAACACAACATTTAAAAGCAATCAAATGAGGCATTTGTTAACAGAGGAACATAAATAAAATGTCCAGAGGTTTTCAGTTTTGAAAAGCCTGCTACCATTTCTGGGAACGTCATATCCCAAAAGTGTGGCTTGCTCACTGTATAGAAAGACCATATTTATTTGGCTACAGCCCTGTTCTCAGTAAGCACTGATGGCTCTGCTTTTGGAAGAAAACAAGAAGTTCAGAATGTTATTTTGAAGTATATTCCAAGACTATAATGGATTTGGAACATGGCTGAGCCCCATGCAGACCCAAGATGTGGAAGGAGCATCTCTGTGTGAAGAGCTCCTCAGCCCACCAAATCTAAAATGAGATGAATACTCCAAGGATTTGAGAGTTTCAGTTCTGTAATTTAAAAAAGATGTCCAAACTGCCCACTTCATCTAACGAAGGTCAAGCTGCACTTCTCTGGTGTCCAGACACAAAGCAGGAGCAGAACAATCTGTTCTCCCCATCATCTCCCTCTCAAGAGGGAGAGCTGCCCGCAGTGGGAGCTGCTGCCTCACAGGGGTTTAATTGTGTGTCAACAGAAAGTCAGAACAAATTTCCCCACAACCCCTGGCCCAGGCAGTGCCTCCTCCTCTGCCTCAGAGCCAGACTCCACGTGGACTTCGTGTGCAGCAGAAATGCATCTTCCCCATTGACAATAATCTGAAATACTCCTTCAAATGAGATGAAGCAGAAAAATGTCCAGCCAGGTTTGTAACCTTTCCTTTGTCCTGCTTATGCCTCACTTTGGAGCAGCCACTCTGACCTCAGCACTGCTGTTTTGTAAAACCAAACCCTACATTTCTACAGAAACTGCTTGATATCAAATGTTTCAGTTACCAAGTGCTCAGCTTGGATACTTTGAAGAATTTTAAAGTTTTCAGGTGGTGAGAACACAGAATTTCCAAGTCACCTTTCTTCAGACAGCCCAGAACCACAGAACCCACTGATTATCAAACATTTCCAGTGCCTGTTGCAGTAACTTGGTTACCTAGAAATACATTTCCAGCTACTTCATACATCCCAGTTGTGTCAGCATTCCATCAAATGCTTTTTTCTATTCTACTTAGATATTTTTGCAGTTACATGTGACATGCAATCCTTGCTCTTCTTCTAGGGATGAAATTTGAGTTGTAAAACCATAACAAAGTGATGTTGACATTCATGGTACTGCTTTCAAAGAAATTTTGGAACCCGTGATACAATGAAGCATCATTTTCAAAACCAGGTTTCAAACTTTGCAGATGAAGGCAGAAGTGTCAGACAAATCACACTCAGGTCTGGCCCCTGCTGGATCAAAGGCAGCAGGTCTGGTGTGCCAGGCTTCCTGCAGCTCCTCTGTGCCACTGGGAATTCCTGCCAGCTCCAGGGAAGGTGTTTTAATGCTCACACTGAGCCTGACTCATCATCTGCAGCTCATTGCTGCTTCAGGCATCCCTGTGAGTGTCTCAGAAAGCAGCTGGGGATGTGTTCCCATGGAGTGCTGCAATGTGTGGGCACATCCCCATGTCCCAAGGGTGGGATATGCTCAAGTCCCAGCAGTTCAGCCCCTTTGTGCCTTTCCTAAGTGGGAGGATGAAGGGAAGGGAAGGCCTTTGGGCAGGGATCTTTTTTCCATGGCAGAATCCCACCCCTGACATGCATGCTCCCTCCTGTCCCATGTGTGCCACTCATTTCCAGATCCAGAGGGGAGCATGATGGGAGCAGAAATGAAAATAAAGTTTCCTGATGCAAACTGTGACTGCAAATCTTCAGTTAGAATAAGCAAATCACTGCAGTGACAATAAAAGATAACTGAGCAATCTCAGATTAGTGCAGCCCTGGCCAGGTGGGGACTGTGCTCAGTGGAGGGAATGACAGCAAAACTTCTTCAGTTCACTATGAAATATTTAAACTCTCTGCACTGTTGAGGCGGTTTTTCAAATTGAGTAATTCAGTGAAATTGCCACAGACTGATAAAACAAAGCAACTGTGTCAAATCTGCAGTTTCCCTGAAAGACCTGAGGGAGAAAAAGAGTTAACAACGACCCTGAAGGTCTTTATTTCAAAATAAACCACATGTTAAAAAAAAAAAGAGAAAAGAAAGAAAAGAAAGGAAAAAAAAAAATCACTGTCTGTAACATTATAGTTTTCAAAGACTGTGCAGCCAGGAATTACAGATAAGCCCTCTTAAGACCATAAAGAAAAATCTTTTGATAGTGTTCAGCTTATCGAACTGGCTCCTCGGTGTATTCACAGCAATAAAGCTGTCAGGCAGACAGAAAAGGAGAGCTAAGTGTTTCAAGCCTCAGCCACATGAACTCCTATTAACCTGCATTACCATGCAATTGTTGCCTCAGCACAGCGTTCAATGTGTCAAGTGCTTGTAAAGGACACAGAAATCTCTCAGTGACAGGCAGGGTGACTGCAGCTCTGTCCCACACATCTCTGAGCAGCCAGTCTGCCTGGCAAGCACCACACGGAGCTGGGAATTATTCCTGGAAACTTCCCGTCTGCTTAGCAAATTTGGGGATGGGAAGAGATGTGATTTCACTTTAATAACTTCCACGTTTTGCATCCCACCAAGGCGGTGGTGGTTTGTGGAGTCTGAGGGATGAATGAGCCCCTCCTGTCTGATCACACATGGAAGGCAGCAGGGGCTGCGGAGGATCTGCTTCAAAGCTCTCACACACCCTGACACATCCAAGGTGATGAGACAGGAGGACATTCGGGATACAACCTCAACATTCTCATCTTCCCTTCACTCCTGCTGCTGTGTCCCAGCTGAATGGGAACACACCTGGAATTCCCCTGGACACAAACCCAAGCTATGAAGCACGGACAGATTTTTGGACGTGGCTGCAAAGCACATTCCCCATCACCTGGAACCAGTAGCTTGGAATTCTCTGCACCACTCCCTCAGGCACTGCAAAGATGCACCTTTAGGATGCACCAGAAGTGAGGCTGAGAGGAGGCACCCAGGGCTCTCTGCAGATAAATCAGAAGGGCAATCAGCAGGAAGAACTCATCCAATCTGAAGGAAAACATTTGCACAACAAGCAGTGGCTACAAGCCAGCCCTTAATAAATTTCTGCTAGAAATGAGAAAAAGGTGCAGAAAGATTCTGGCACAGCCTTCCAACAGGATGGGAGAAACCACACAAAAATGTTACTGTGGTTTAAAATGGTTGTTTATAAATTCACAGAGAAGATGAGAGGCTGTAGTGACCTGTGACTGCAGGGACTGGATTTTCTCAGTTCTTACCTTGGATTTGTGCTTCATATTCTCCTAAATTCCCCTCCTTTCCAGCCAGGGCATCATCCTATCATTTGATTAATGCTTGTGAGCTTCAAGGGTATCAAGATAAAAGTGCAGAGATAGATGTGCTCACACTGGGCTGATGGTTTGCTGTGGACATGGCTGGTGCAGCTGAGAAGGTTGCTGTGTCCATGAGGCTGCTCATCGAGGCCTCTGCCCTTCTCTCAAGCCTCACCAGACTCATTTACAAGATTTCAGATGCCCTGATTGATAGCAGTGGATCAAATGGGAGAAGGAAGGGTGAAAGCCCTCACCCAGTGCAGGGGCTGCCAGAATAGGGGCAGTTTGCTGGGGTAAGTAACAGACTGGTGATAACATCACTGCACTGCCCTACTGAAATATGTTCTGGAATTGCTTCTGTGAGGCCTGCTGTGCTTCCTGGAAGAGGTTTTTCCTGGACAGGCCTCTCTGATTAAACTTGAGTGCCTGGAAGTGAAGGGCAGCACACACTGAGCAGGTAATTACGAAGCTGACTCTGTAGGTTTCATAAAAGCACAGAGGAAGTTTAAGGTCCATTTACTCCCCTGGGTTTCATTCCAGGCATTGCAATGTGCCTCCCTCACCTGTCACCGTCTTGCTTTTAACAAATGTAGCCCGGGGGGAATTTCAGAGCCTGGATCCTCAGCCCAGGTTAAAGTGGCTGCTGCTGACAGATGGAGCTGAGCAGAACCTGAGCTCGCAGCCGAGGAGCACGGAGCTAAACTTTGCCAAATTACTTCAGAAAAGCCCTGGTTGAAAGGGATCTTCATTGTAAAATGCTGACAGACACAAACACTCATGGAAACCCCTGAAACCACTGAAGTGCACGGGCAGAAGGCAGGAAGCAGCCTGGGTTTTCTGGCTCTCGTGGATCTGCTCTGTTCAGCTGATGGCCACATCGGATTAAGGCATTCCAGAGAGAATGCCTTTCACACACAATCCTACCCGAGGCCAGCCTAACTTCCACTGAAGTTAAAGGGATGGAGAGCCCTTCAGAGCTGGAGGAAGCTTAGGTTTGCTGAAATCCATGCCAGAAGTATCCTTGGAATGCCATCGAATCACTTTTGCTCTCCCACTTTTTCTCCTGTCTAAGCACAACTGCTGAGCAGACATTCACTCATCAGGCTTGTTGTAACTCTGGCTGTCTAAAGATCTCCCATTTCCTGCTTCATACCATCCTCATCACAGGACACTTCTCCTGGAAATGCTCTGGGGATGTGGCTAACAAAAACCAAATAAAACACCTCTCCCCGTTCCAGCTCCAGCAAGGGCAGCAGGGTTCTGCTCAAGGCACTGGCAAGCTGGGGGCTGTGGCATTTCCCTGCTCTCCCAGTAGCCACAGCAACCACCAAACATTTTGTCAGAGATTCACAGTCCTGCCTCTGTCAAGTGCAGATCCAGGTGCCTTTTCCACTCTGATTCCAGCATCCCTGCTGAGTGAGAGCTGCAGGAGCCTGAGCTGTGCACACAGGGCACACACTGGGTGCTGTGCACCCAACTGGTCTCGCCTTCATTCTCAAGACATGTTTCAGCCTGACTGACCTAGTTCTTCAAATCCTCTGAGAAAAAGGACAGAACAGGGCTCCTTCCACACAGTAGCCACCGGAATTCACCATCTAACAATTCTCTTTTGTAATGCAGGAGCTGTAACCACCACAGCAACCACGATTTAGGATACGACAGCATTCACCAACCATTTCATTGAATTGAATGTGTATGAGCAGCAAAAGGAAACATCAACAAATTCCAGATGCAGAATGTAATTATGTTTGGATGGCAGAATGTTTCATATTGTTTTCTATAGGAAAAAAAAAAAGTCATCACGAAAGCAGTGGAATTTCAGTAAACTATGTTTTGGGTTAGAGCCCAGAATAGTTCCACTTGGCAGTTCAGAGGCTTGGGTAAAATATTCCAAGGTTCATAAATCCTTGACTTTAATTTGTAGATATAGGTTACAGCTTTAGTATCACTGCAAGGGGGTAAATCATGCTCCCACCTCAGCAGCTGCCAAAGGGCACTGGACCAAGCCTTCGGCTCGATTGGGCAGCGTTTAGGAAAAGCACACATCAAAGTCTTTGCCATTCCCATGGCACTCAGATCCTCTGTGCTCCCAGAAGGTTCCTTGGCTGGAACAAGCTCTGCAGCACCTATTTTTAACTCGCACTTTAGATGGTGGTGTCCTGTGAGGGAAAATGATACCTGGAGGTGGGCTGGACATGGACAAGGTGATTCCTCTCTCACATCAGCTAATATAAAGTGTCTCGGTCCTGCAGGCAGTTTGGAACTAGGATTAACTTGAAAACCCCCAAATCCAGCAGCATTCCACAGCCAATAAATAATTGCTTTTACCTTGCATTCTCTGAAACAGGTTAAGGAGTTCCAGCAGTATTGGTTTTTCCAAAACATTCAAAGTGACACCTGTGTTAACCTGGCTCTCACACAGTGCCAAATTTCTGGAGAAAGTGACTCCCTTATAATCTGGCCAGACTTGCGTTGTTCTTTGAATTCCAGCTCACCCACAGCAGCTCTGCAAATACAGTCTGAGGCTGAGCCAGACTCCTCCAAGCCACCAGTCCTGCCATTGTCCCAAAGAGCACCAGGAATTTGGGTGGCTCACCCAGAGACTTTGTCTCCTTGCTGCTTGTTTTCCCTGGCAGCCTCCTATTAAACTACAGCAACATGTCCACACAGCAAACATTCAATAACCAGGTCACCATCTAACATCCAGAAATTAGAGAGCAGCTCCACTTCCACTGCTGAGCCAAACCCCAAAATGAAGTGCTGGCTCAGATTAAAAATTCTCCCAGAAAGGGAGAAAATTGTGGCCTTGTGTCTTAGAGTTTTGCCATGGCTCATTTTGGAGGGTTTGGAGGCTTGTCCTGGGCTGTGCCAGACAGTAAATCTTCAGTGGAGACAATCCTGCTTCTCTAGGGAGATCTCCTCTCCTGAAAGCAAACCCCAGTTGTCCTGCATCCCAGCCTTGCCTCCCAGGCCAAATGCATCTTCTCCAATAAATATCCCAAAAGAAGCTGAAAAATAAGTAAAGACATTTCCCATAAATCCAGATTTATATATAATATATATTAAACTGCAGATGGCAGAGGAATGTAAAATGCTTTGCTAATGGAAGAATTCAAGGAAAAAGCCAGAGTTTTAACATGCAGAGAGTGCAAATATCCAGCAAAGTGTGCAGATCCATGGCCTGAGGAGTGGACAACCCCAGCTGGGTGTGCAAAGAACGTGTGGAAACCCAAGAGCTGTTTGTACTTTTATGTTACTGACTCTGTAATGTCTCACTGTGGGTTCTCCCAGACCCAGATGCTCCAACATACTCAAACCTGGGAGGCTTGGGACTCATCTTGATGATGCACAGCACTGCTGGTCATAAACCAGGCACTGAAACCGTGCTTTTCACAATGACAGCTCTGGCTCCAAAGCCTGTGTTTGGAACAGGAAAAGAGATACAAACAGGCAGGAGAAGGCAAGGGAATGCTTCCAGCTCAGGAGGATGGGCAATACTGGCAACTCAACTTTATAAACCCAAGCCAGCCAAGTCCACAAGCCAACAGGAGCTGAGCCAGGACCTCTGAGATCACCCAGAGCACCACCCTGAGAAGGTGGCTGAGCTTCAGCCATCGTGGTGATTTCCCAGAGTTACAGCCTGCTTTGGGTTGGAAGGGACCTTTCAGACCACGCCACTCCTCCCCTGCCATGGGCAGGGACATCTTCACTACCCCAGGGTGCTGCAAGCCCATCCAGCCTGGACACTTCCAGAGATGGGGCAGTCACAGCTCTCGGGATATTCAACAACCATGAAGAGTCAGGCAGAAATCGCACATGGCACGACGAGTGACTGTGCCTGCAAATCCAGGCAGGCATTTGCACAAGCAAAGGTCAAAAGCAGGATACAAAGCATTGGAAAAGGTTTTTGCATCTCAGTTCACATCCGGCCTACAACAATTTCTTTTTTGTATCTTATTTACATCTTCATCTGAATAGAAACACAGTAAATGAGGTGAAGTTAAAATGGTAAACAAGAATTTGAGCTGTAAGCTTTGATTTAGATGATCTGCTTTCTGATAGTGCTGATGTGAATTGTGCCCCTCAGTTATTTCTGGAGGCAGAGTTTATAAACAGGTAATGTACAACAATGTTTCTTAATCCCCCCACCCACTTAATAAAGTGAAGGATCACCTAAATTTAAAACAATATATTTAAAACACCAAGAACCATTTCCTGGAGTGTTGCCTAGTTTGTTTTAAATTTTTTTTAAAGAAAAATAAAAGAGAAGTCCAAGCTGTGAATGCTTGTTTATTGCTTTTGTGTTTCAATTGTACTTATTCCTGTGCTCATACAAGTGGAAGCACATAACTTTTATTTTTACAACAGCCTTTTTAAAAAGGGAAGTCACTTCTGCTCCCAATTGTGTGTGTTTTCAACTAAGGACCATAAGATATGAGAGAGTGGACCACAGAATGATAACAAAGATTAATTTTAAAAGGTTTCTTTGATACATCCTAATGAATAACTTGCAATCATGTTTAGATATGCTTGATTATGGGAAGCACATGATGCCCATTTCAGTTTTTTAAAAAAAATTCAGACTTCCCTAATCTAAATGTCTGGAGAGCTCAGAGTCTCCCTCCCACAGCTTCCCCAGGGATATTTCCTAAAGCACTGAGAATGGAAAGATAAGCATTCCTCAGTGTTCACACTGTTTGCTGCATTGTTTCATTTCCCCCCAGTTTTCAAAGAAATCGATATGATAATGGCAGTGCCTGTCTCCCAGGGAGAACCCTCGTTCCCATGGACATGGATGGCAAAACAAGCAAGGAAATGATCCCTGGGGTGTCTGTGCAGGGCCAAGGATGTGACAGTCCTTGTGGGTGCCTTTCAGCTCAGGATATTCCATGGAAAACACCCAAACCACAGCACTCCCAAACCGTGTTCAGGGTGCAATCCTAAGTGTTATGATTTTCACAATATTACAGTTAGCTGCCTAAAATGGAACCTCAAAAATTAATCTGAGTTTCTGCCATACCTTCACCTCAGACTGATTTTTTAAAGGTTTTGCTTTAGGATTTAAAGGTAACAGATGCAAAGCTGCACTACTGAGTAAGAAGGAGAGCAACAGGGATTGTCTGTCCCCTATGATTCCTTCAGCAGATGTTCCTTCCCTGGCATGGAGGACTCTGTGCTAAGCTCCATGAAGACCCTCCTTCCTTTAAAAGCAGTTGAAAAGCAGCTGTGGTTGGGCCACCTCCACCATGAGATTGACCCCTGCCCCTGCCCTGCCTGCTCTATCCAGGCTCCTTTCCCCAGGGATACGCAGGGCAGGGTAGAATTTCCCGGCTGCCCTTCCAAAGCAAAAGCCAGAAATCCAAGAGTCTTTGCTTAATAAATAAAATTCCAGCAGTATTCACGACACTGGTGGCTCAGCTTACAGGGAGAGTTGACAGAGTTTTCTTCTTGCTCAGACTCGAGTGAGTTACGGCGATGAAGGAAGACCCAAGAATGTTGATGAATAGATATTGGAATCTCCAAAAAGGAGGCCCAAAATCCATGGCTGGAAAAGCAGAAGGGCAGGGCTAAGAGGCAACCAGAGCTGCAGCAACCCAGGGTAGCAGTGACACTCTGACCAGATCAAGTAACACTTTGTTCTTTGCAAATCAGGAACGACTCATGGTAGAAAAAATTCTAAATATCAGCACTTCCAACTGCACGAGCTGCTGGGCACATGCTGGATTTGAGGCACTGACCAGAAGCAAGATGGAAATTACTTGTTATTCCATATTTTGTCTCTCAAACCCATTGGCAGGCCTGGACACTTGGCTTCTCATGGGTTTGGTCCCAGAGTCTTAGAGCTAAAATAGAAAAAAAAAGAATAAAATTCTGCTGGCTGCCAGGAAGCTGCTGGAGCCCTTCGGGATGCTGGGTCAAAGTTTGGTTTGATACAACTGGGGAGGCCTTGAGCTGCAACCATGGGAGGCTTGAGAATGGATAAACAGCTGGTGATCGTGGCAAGGGTCTGGGAGATCTTCTGAGGAACTTCCCAATCTTCTCTTCCAATTCCTGAGCACTTTCACATCACCAGCCCTGTGCTAAAGCATTGGAACAAACTGCCCAGGGAAGTGGTGGATGTGGCACTTGAGGACATGGGGGTGGTGCTGGGTGACAGTCTGACTCAAAAAGACTTCAAGGTCTTTTCCAACCTTAATGATTCTGTGATTAATTTGATTGTTATTCCTGCCTAACTAATTTTACAACAACAGATTTATATCCAACATCCACAACCTCACTGATTAATGACACACTTGCTAATAAATCTTCTAAAATCCAGGTCTCCTTCAGCTGACACTGGCAGTGAAGAAGGAGCAGGACACACACCTCAGCCTGTCAGAAATCAGCTGTCAGCCTCAGCCAGCCCAGCAGAGCATCCAGCTCCCAGCTAGCACAGATCACTCTCCAGAATCTCAGACACGAGTACGAGGAGCAGTTTTACAAATTCCAGACAAACAGCTCATTCTGGCATCATGACAATGCAATAAACACACATTTCAAAGCCACTTTTGTCAGGTTCCTCTGTTGTTCACTGGACAGTTGCCAGAAGGAATGAAAATGTTACCCAGGGGTGAGCTCTCTGAAAGGCATTGGAGCTGGGGCTGAACTGTGCTGATGGATCTTACAGAACCTCAGTCAGGAGGATGCTGGATATTCTGAATTCCATGTTAGATTTATGGAAAACAAGGTGATACTTGTTTTTTCAAATTTTACTAGATAAACCAAAACACAATTAATGCTCCAATACTGTGATAGCAGATTTCTCAAAAGGAGAAAAGAAAAAAAAAGAACCAGAACTAAACCAAACCCCAAGGAAGAAGTAAAAAAACCATCAGTCAGCTGTTAAATGAAACCTGTTCTTGCTTTCAGATTAGCTACTGTCTAGTGGTCCATAATTAATATTGATTTGAAGGCAGCCTGCCCAAGGGATCCAGAACAAGTGAGTGCAGCCCAGACTGACAAATGAAATATCATAATGGTCACTTTGCAGCATGCCTTCAATGAGTAACACTAGGAGGGGGTTCCCCCCTCAGACTTCCAAAAGGCAAAATTCTAATTTGACCAGATTTCAGACACTGGAAAATGGAACTGATACTTGAGGAAACTGGAAAGTACTGTTCTATTTTTTCAGCTACTTTAATCAGTTTTTCATGTCAAGCCCAGACTGTGTGTCTCGGGGAAGGAATTCCTCAGTGAAAGTCCATGCACTAAAGGGTGGCATTAAAACTTGCATTCCTGGGTGGGTTTTGTGTGAGTGTTACGTGAGCAGGGACTCCCCACGCAGGCAGGGGAAGGAGGGTGAGAGGTCAGGCTCTAACCCAGAGTTTGAGCAGCCTGAATTTCATTTCTTAGCCTGCCACAGACTTCCTATGAAATGGGGCAATTTTCTATCTTTTTGGGGTTTACTTTCACACCTGTGATAAGGGAGCAACAGGATCACCTCATGGAGGCACAGAAAGGAGAAAAACCAAAGAGCTGAGAAAAGTTAGGCCTGTGATCAAAGTGTGATTGCCCAAAGGTTTAGACCATGACCTTCTGCAGCCAACATTGCCTGACACACTGAGAAATGCAGAGGAGGGACCAAAATTCAACAAACAGAGGTTTCAAGCAGTGTTTTGATTCATAAACGTAAACAGTAATCTCCTCAGAGGTAAAACATGATGGGGGGAAAAGGGTTTTGAAGTCTTCTCCCTCAGAGCCACACCAAGGGGACTCTGGTGGGAAAAAGGAGCGAGTCCTCCTTGCTGCCTTCTCCAAGTGCAGGGCTCAGGGAAAGGCAAGGAAGCTGCTTGGGCTGAGAGCAGCCTCAAGTGACAACTAAAAGGATAAATTTTCCTTTGCACAAGGAAAGCAGCTGTGGGAGCCCTCTTTACACCTTGCACTGAGCTTGCTTCCATCTCTCTAAAGACTCGTGCAAGTCTTTAGAGTCAACCAGAGTTCAGTGCAATTCCTACCCACAGCATAATGTCAACTCCTGATGTGCAGCTACTCTGAGGATGCAAGACACAGTAAACATGACATAATTCAGTAAAAGCTGAGCTCATGACCAGGACAGAAGCTGGAAAAGATTTCCCATGTTTCCATAAAACATCCCATTTCCCTCCATACAATCCTATCTCAGGAAACAAACACAACAAACCAAAATCTATTAATTTTAGGTTCTAGGACTAAAGAAGGAAATTACAAGTTATATTAAGAGACTTTAAAAGAAAAACCAAGATGTCCCCAATTACTAAAAGCAGATTTGTGTGCCCCCTTTGGTACTGAAGCAAAGCTTAAACAATTTTAGAATTACTCCTTTTTCTTCAATTTATTTTTAAACAAGAATGCTAAGTGATAGATAAACTTAACTAAAAAAATAAGGAATCATCCCAGAAATCATTAATATATTTCAGTAAGATTATTTAAACTCCTTAAACTGTTTGTTTCCAAGTCCAAAGCAGTTTAAAGCTCACTGTGTAAATACTGGGCTCCTGAGCATCCTCCTGAATTCAACAGCCCAGAAAACCTTCAGCATCATTAGGAATAACACATTGTTTGCATTTTTCATAAAGACATCAAGTGTATTTCATCCCTCTGAAACACGATCTCCCCCAGGGAATTATGGATGAGCAAAACCAGGACAAGTGGAAGTTTAATTTTTTTTTAAATGCCAAGAAGCCAATGGGTTAAGCTCTCAATTTATCTTTGTTTCTCCAAAGATACAACACTCTCACAGAGACATTAAGAGCCAGACCACACCTGTGTTTCTTTAGCGGTGGCCTGCTGAAAATATTTGTCAGGCATTGTGTCAGGAGCCAGAGCACATTCCTTCACTTTATGATTAACCTTTGGAGAGATTACGTTGGGAAAAGGCTCAAAGTGACATTCAGAGTGAATTAACGGCGCTCGGGCTCAAGGCTCTGCCCTTGAAGCTGCCGGTGTGTTTCAAACAAAGCCTAAGTGAGACGTGGAGTGAGTGTCCAGGGGAAACAGAATCCACAGTCAAGTGCTGAAAATGAGCCAGGGACGTCTTGATATTTGGGCAGTGGTAAATGATGTCCTCCATAGGAAAAAAGGAAAAAAAAAGAGACAGATGAGAGCAAACCGACCTTTCTAAACAGATCTGGTCACAGGGACGAGCAGAGCAGCTTCAGAGGAGTAAAAGCTGACCAGAAGCTGGGCTCAGGCTGTGAGCAGATCCCACATCCCAGAGCACCCCAAACATCTGTAACAGGTTCTGCCATCTCTGCTGGGCTTGGCACTGCTCCGAACCGTTCCTCCTGACAGGATTTGCTCCCTGGATTCGTGTCAGCTGGGGCAGCTCCAGCCTTGTTTCATTCAGAGTTTATCTGAGACTAAAGCAAAAGTCAGAGCCTGCCTGAGTCTGGGCACTCGGCCAAATCTCCAAAGACAAAGAACTTTGTCCAGCACGATGCTAATAAATGATTACACCCTCCTTTTACAAAACATTAATTCACTTGACTCGGGGCGCAGGGTCCCTTTTCCAAGCGTACAGTAAGGATTTAAAGAAAAAACAAACCCACGGCAAAGCAACAACCACAACCCCTGACCAAAGGGATTTTCCTGCTGTACACTGACCAGGTTCCCCCGTCCCACAGCAGGGATTGGAACCAGAAGGAGCCATGCAGAAGTGAACGTGGCCCGGCTGTTTAGGAGGAGGTGTCAGGAGCACAAGGCAAAGCTCGCCGCGTTCCCCAAGCCCGGCCTAGGACAAGGGGGATCCCCCAAACCCAGCTCCTATTGCTGTGCCTGCCACTGTCCTGTCTCAGCGCCCTGCCTTGGATCTTTGCCCACGCCACATGTTTTTCCCCTTGTGAGATAGGACCCTCACTTTCTAAATTTTAAAAAGTTTTATTAAAAACCTTACCAAAAAATTACAACAGAAGAGTGAATAAAGAAAATGAAACACGGTGCCGGGAGCAAGGTGTTCCCCACCATGTGCTTGGCCTCAAAATGGATGTTCCCCCTTTTTAACCCTTTTGCCCCTCTCCAAGTTCTGTCCATCGACTCCTTTGCTGTCCAGTGGTGGGGATCACTTCCTGACATCTGGATTGGAGGGCAGCTGTTGCCATGGTAATGAGCCCACCCTCCCAATGCCCCAGCTTCCCCAGCCATCTATCTATAACTTACATATATATATATATGTTTTTTATATATATAGTATATATATATATATGTCATATATATATGTATATAGTATATGTTATATACTATATATACTATAGCTATACACTATATACTGTATACTAGATACACTATATATGGTATATATATATATAGTATATGTTATATCTATATAGTTATATATAACTTCTCTTACATAATATTTACCCTCTAATGATGAGAGCCATCTATTCGATACTCATTCACCACACCCTTGAAGGCTGGATGCAGAATGACAGCGAAGGCCTCCGGAGCAGCCAGCCCGGCTCGGCCCAGCCCGGGTGAGACAGAGCTGCTGAGTGACAGGGCTGTGCAGCCCTGAGAGCTCCGAGAGCGGAACATTCCGCGTTGTTGAGCACCATCTGCTGGTACCTTGGCCACGGACACGCGTGCGGCCACCTCCACCTGAGGCTCCTCGCCCTTACCCTGCCAACTGCCCATCTTGCATCTTCCCTTTCGATTTTTTGTTATTCTTACAACAGCGCTGCGATGTCAGAGCCTGCCCTTACCAACTGGGGTTGGTAAAAGTGTTTCTGTACTGGTCAATACCTGTATGAATCCAGCTTCACCTCTATTTCAAATTGATTCCATCAGCTAAAAGTCCAGCACTCGAGGATGAATACTTAGCAGCCTACTCTCACAGAAAAAATGGATTTTACCCCTCCTGAGAACAAAGACTGCCCTAAAACCTCCTGGCAAAGGACTCAGGACAACCAGAGGATGTATGGTTTCATCTCCATCCCTCTGTATAATTCCTGCTGCTTCCTTGTGAAAGGCATGAGGAGGACAAGGGAAATCACACAATTCACTACAGTGACTTTTCAATAGTACTTTGATATAAGCTGTTTTCATGTGATTGAGAATAATTCCCTGTCTTCAATTATTAAAAGACCTGTGACAGGGATTGGTTTGAGTGCTCCAGCCTCTGCAGAGCCTCAGTCCCTCCCACTGTGCTCCCATTTTCCATACTGCTCCACAGCAGTTTGCTCCTGCCCTTGGAATGCAGCGAGCTGGCAGCGACATCCATGCATTTATCAGGAGTTTGTGAACTCCAGATGGGAGCACTGGATCAATCCCTGCATGTTCCTGAAGCATCTGATACTCAGGAACATCTGGGATTTCCAGTGTCCCACAGTGAAGACCTTTCCTACCACCAAAGCATAAACCTCAGCTTTCCCAGGTGGAAGAGAAATATCCAGGACACTGGGTCTGTCCCCAAAACTCAAGGATGAGCCTGGAAGTTGTGGGGCTTGGGAGAGTTGTGGGGTTTTGGTTAATCAGAAAGACTTGATATC
This sequence comes from Dicaeum eximium, assembly GCA_013396995.1. Lineage (NCBI taxonomy): Eukaryota > Metazoa > Chordata > Aves > Passeriformes > Dicaeidae > Dicaeum > Dicaeum eximium. Next base: position 1,618,933 of record VWZP01004535.1, on the reverse strand, counting down.
AAGTAAATAATGGAGTTTACAGACATTCTTTCCTTGTTAAGGGACTTCTCAAGTACTTGGACTTGGAGGTTGTTTCTGTCAACATCAAGGATTTCTGCCTTTTTTTTTTTTTAATAAATTCCAAAAATCCTTGAAAAACACTAAGACAAAGGCATGACTCACATTCAGAATTTCCTGTTGATTTTTTTTTAAATGACCAGGATGTCATTGGACAGCTTGTCCTAAAATAAACTGATTACAATGGCTTTAAGAGACATGGGCTATAGAAAGTTTAAAGCAGCAATTCTGCCTTATGAGCACCTCTCACCAGCAGTGCTGTGAGAGAAGCCCCCAGGGCAATCTCTGGGACGTTTGCAGGTACAACATTCCCAGAAATGCATTTTAGAGGTCCAGTTCTCACCAAAGACTGAAAAAGCTCTTCCTGTAAACTGAGACTCAAGAGAAACAAAACCCAAAGCCATCTCCAAAATCAGAAATGCACTTCCAGGTTCGTCCTCCTGTGGGATGTCAACACAGCTGGGAGGCTGATAGGGATGCCAAGGGCTGAGAAGTTCCTCTTCCCCTGGATCAGGCACGCTGGGAATGGGAGGAATGACCAGTCTGGATCACTTTTCCCTTTTTCTGGATCACTTTTCCCCATGCTCCAGGACAGAGACAGCTCTGCCACCCTGCACCATGTCCCTGTCTCCATTAGCAGCATGAGCTGTTCTCTCTCCTGGCCTGCCAGTGGCAGGGAGATGAAGATAAATGGGAAGGAAGCATGCTAGCAAAACATGAAACAGAGAGGAAGTGGTTTGGGATGGCACTTGGAAGTGCCCCAGGAGCACAAGCCTGGTCCTGCTGGAGCCCTGCGGAAGTTGAGGTGATTTCATTCCTTACAGACACATCAACCAGAAAAGGCAATTTTGGGGTTTTTCTCAGGCTCTCACATTCACCCAAAGCATTGATCTCTTGGAAAAGCTTTCTCTTTGTTCGTTAGATGGGGGGGATTTCTGCTGACCAGAAGCCTGAATTTGAATGCCATATGCTCCAGAAATCCAGGCGGATAACACTGATGAGCTGCAAGTTATTTCATTAGCATCATGCAACTCTGAGGGGGAGAGGCCACCTTAAACTCCATAAAACTTTTTGAATCCTGTGGTGCCTTTTTTTTTTTTTGAGAAGGAGACTCTCATAACCCAAACAACACATTCTGAAACTCAGTTTGGGTCAGGCTGACAGGGTTTGCTAGTGAGCAAAGCTTTCACACACGCAGATTTTGCAACTGCAGAGGAAAGCCTTGGTATAAATTACACAAGGTTAAAAGGCAAGAGAGCCTGTTCCTTGATCCATTCTGAAGCGGGGCTGATCCCAGAGTGTGAATCACAGAGCCAGCTGAACACAGGATGCTCAAGGACAGGAGCAGGCTCTGGCTTTGCACCGCTCTTGGTGTGAGAGCAACAACAAACCGGGGCGGGAGATGGTGAAGCCTGGCTCGGGAGCACAGCCTGCATGACTCAATCCCCAAAAAGCATCTTTGAAAGTCTCACAGCTGAGAAGCAGCCAGCCAAGAGACTTCTTGCTACTCAGAAATTTAGTATACAAAGGATACGAATTTGTTATGGAGTTACATATGGCGCTACATCTGCAAATATTTTACATTTTCAAATGTTTAGAGAATTACAGAAATACTAACTTCTCCAGCCTCCCTGTAAATGTTCTGAACACATTTTATAGGAGCAGCAGAGGCAGGAAAGTAGCTTTCTCCAAAGCCAGACAGTCAGTAGCAGTTTTGAGGAGATCCAGAGCTAAAAAATACTGCAGAATATTTAAGAATGCTCATTGCATGGCACACACAGAGTTACTACAACAGCATTCACCCCCACTTCACAGTTTTGGGGATCATTATAAAATTTTAATTAAAATTCCATCACATTTATGGAAAGGAGATTGGTGGCACCACCACCCTTACACCAGCCATGATAAAGCAAATAAAAGAGAGGCCTTTAGTTAATTTTAAGTCCCTATTATGTCTGCATACATTTCATGATATGAATGAATATTGACAGTGAATTTTATGTTGACAAAACCAAAAACTAGGTGGAGGATTGATAATGCAACATCCAGAGCAAAGGCTTCTTTTGAAATTCTGATTTCACTCTTTCTACTTATAAATTCCCAGCCAGCCTTTCAGGACACAGAATCATCACTGGAGAATTTAGTTGCTCAATTAAGTACTGCACATACAAAATGATGGAAGAAAGAGAAAGCAGAAAGTTTGGGAACATCTTACAGGCTCAAATCTGCTCCCAGGAAATCAGTCCTGCACAGGTGATACAAGTGAACCAAGAAAAATGAAATTCTGGTAAAAAACAATCTATAAAGAGGAGAAAAAGTCAGTAAATAAGTGACTGCAGGCTCTGCTCTGTCTCCTAAACCCCACTGGTTTGTCCACACCAAGTCCAGCTGGGAAAGGCTCAGCTTTGGGTGCCCTGGTTACACAAAAGGCTGCAGCCCAGGGACTGGCACAATTCCAGCTGAACTTTTTGGCACCCACAGCCTGCAGCCCCCTCCTCCCGTGCACACCCCGGTCATAAATGTGGGCTGTGCCCTCCAGGGAAGGGCCAGAACACTCCGGAGTGGTGCCCTGCTGTTACTGCAGCCGAGCTGCGATGGACCTTTCCTCCTCCTCCTCCCTTTCAGTCTGAGCCCAGATGGCCAAACCCAGACGGGGTTTTAGGGACTTCCAGTGCCGCACTGCGATGTAAGGCAGTGTTTGTCTGTTTGCAAAGGACACGGGAACTGATACAACACATCTGCTCCCACAACACTATTTCTTTCATCTGTTGGAGTTTTGGCTTCTCAGAGAGGAAGTAATTGGCTGTTAATTATGGGGGCTGAGAACTGGTCACATCACAGAACTGTGTTTGCAAGCATGATTCATGACAGCATCATTTCTCAGCAGCTGTCAGCAGTAAAGGCTCAGCACTTACAAGAAACTATTATAATATTATACCAGCAAAGGATGAAGACAAATGCTGTGCACAGCTGAGAAAGCAGCAAACAAAATATTTTTCTTAAACCTTTATTTGATAGAGAATCGACTTGAAACATGCTGTTTCTCAGGAGAGATAAACAACAATGCTGCCAGCACAGCTTCCCAGACCGTGAAACTGAAATCCAAACTCTTCAGATGTCCTCCCCAGAGCTGGATGAAAAATGAAAGACCTTTCCTCATTAATAGCTGGAAATTTTAAACTTGTTCTTAATACTCCCCAGACTGTCTCTGTTCCTGTGTCTTTCTTGTCTTGTGCTTAAATTGTTTGCTCCTTGGGGAAGACATTTTGATTTGTTATCTTCATATAGCCCCCAGGAGATCTGGCCAAAATCCAGCCCTAAAGTATTTAAAAGCAGGAAAACAATCAACCTGCATCAGATCAGAAGTCCATATAGAACAGCATCCTGTCTCCAGTGGCTCCCAGTAGCAAATGCTTTGGGGCAGAAAATGCAAATATCAGAGCACTGTGGGCTGAACTTCTTCCTGACTGTATTTTCCCTGCTCCCTGCAGCTTAGTAAGAAACAAACTATAAGAAATAAATGGGCATTATGGCTCTGGTGCATAACAGAGAGATCTAAATGCCATTTATTGTTGCTGTCTCTGTGGATTCTTTCTGAGGGAGCTTTGGCAAGCCAGGGGAAGTTTGTCCAGCCCAGTGTTGCCTCGTCCTTGCAGATGCCATCACCTGAGGCAGCTCCAGACCCTGGGAGAGCTGGGCTGTACCCCCTCCTTTTCCAGCCCTGTGCAGTGACAGACTGGAATCAGTGGCACTTCAGGTGACAATGCTGGGCTGCAGGCTGAGGTGATTAAGGAATGCCTCCCACCCCACAGGGTCCCATCAGCCATCCCTGCTGAATCTGCCCACACACAGCACACAAACACTTTTATCCCTTTAAACAAAGTCCAGTCTTGAAAGAATTTCTTCCTAGAAACCAAACTTTAGTGCGCTAGTCACTGGAAGGAGAGTTGCACACAATCAGTTTGTCATAACCTCAGGTCTAGGCTGGGCTTGCACAGCATAAATAAAAAAGAGAAATTCTACAGAAGCTGTGGAGAGCTCCTTTCTCCTCAGCAACAACCATAAATCTCCTGTTTGCCACAGCAACCACCACGAGGAAGAAGAGGGTAAAATGGGCAGCTCCTCTGCCATGGTGAAAAACAAGGTGGCTCAAAGACAACACACACTGAGGAATGGGGGCTTTTACAAGAAATTCAAATACTTTGGTATGGGCTTCAAACTTTTTGGTGTGGTTTCACATCCGCAGTTCCCTTCCGGATAATTGATGCTGGGGAAAAGTCTGGTTTGCAGTAGGCAGGAAAAATTAAGGCTTCATGTTGTTTGTGGGCTAAACCAAAATATCAGGACTTGTATGTAAAACACAAATGAGAAGACAGGAAAAACAATGTTATAAAAATCCCTCAAAGGAGTTTAAAGAGAGCTGACAGATAACGACAACTCCACAAAGGCCTGAGCCTTTTTCCCACTGAATTCCTGAGACTTTGGAGGAGAAACTGAGCAAAATGGTTGTTTCTTAATATTTTAAAAATTTTCAATTCAGGACTACTTATATCAGGAAAAGAGGAGCTCTAGGAATTTGAAGAGAATTATATACTGCCCTCAAAAGTCTGATTTCTCACATCAGAGAAAAGCAAGACATTTCCTTAATTTCATGAAAATTGGCTCTCCCTGGTATTAGAAACAAACACTGCAGTTTTATTGATGGGCAAGTGACTGCCAGAGAACAAGTCCTTTGTCCAAGAAGCAGAAAGTATCAATAAGAATTTCTTAAATATCTTTGAAGGTTACACAGGGGCAGAGCTGTGGTTTCACAGTGCCATGCAATGGCTGTAGGGACAACACACAGAACATGAGCAGGTCTGCAGTTCAGCTTGTGTCTCTTGGTGAATATGAGCTAGAAAAACTGAAGGTGCTCTCAAAGCCCCAAAGAGTCAGGGTTTGTGCTCTAATACCATCTGACTGAGCTTAATCCAACTGTGACCAGTTCCTGATTCATAAATCTTTGTGTAACTCTTCAGGTCAAGTTACTCAACTCCAAACCCAGTCCTTCTGCACTATGCTTGAGTCTAGCCAAGCCCCTGAGCACAGACACAGAAAGAAATAAAAAAGCCACCTCAGACAGCCCTGTCCTCACACCTGTTCAACACTCCCAGTCCCAAGATAAATTAACCCAGGCCCTATTGCCAAATGTTAACAAAAGTTATTCAAAGAAAAACAGTATGCAAGTCCTGAATCTGGAAGTTTGGAGGGCACCAGCCTCTGTTTCTGCAAGTTTTGCAGAGCAGACAAATAGGTGTGATGATAGTTGAGAATTTAGTCTGCAATAAATGTGCCACAGACCATAGGGCACAAGCACCAAGAGTTAAAGGCAGCATTACCTGACTGACCAAAAGCTGAGTGGTGAAGCTCTTCAAAATCCACACACTTATCCAGGTTGTCTTCATAACTCCTGAGCCTTAGAGACACCCAGAACAGGGTGAGCCACCCAAAATTCATCACCCACACAAGGATTTCCAAGCTACTTCTGCCCCCTGATAGAAGCTCTCAGCTCTTTAAAGGTTTTCAGGTGGTACCTGTAGATGAATATTCTGCCCAGATTGGCATCACCTGTGAGGATGTGACTCCCAGCCTGCCCCTGGTTGATGAAACTCAAACCCACGTGCTCCAGAAGCTGCAGGGTGTAGGAGCTGAGCCTGAGCTGAAGCTGCCCAGCCAAGAGCACACAGCTGTGCGTGGCCCCTGATATTCTCACAAGGTCCCTCCCAAGCTCTGGGAGAGTTGGTGGCTTTTGTTCCACGGCCACAACTGCAGCCATTCACCCTCATGTGACTGGAATCAGGCAGCCAAAAATCTGCCTGGGAACGGGCCTGTCTTACAGAGCTGGCAATCCTGGCCAAAATCCCTTGCTGCTGGTCTGTGCCAAGAGGGTTCTGATCCAGTGGGATCAGTGGGAACTGCAGCAGCCACCCCAGGAGCAGAGCAGGCAGCTCTGAGGTGTCCCACAGCCAAACCAGCTGATTGCCTCAGTCATGCCTGAGATGTTCTCCTGGGGACACCCTGAGCTGGCCTTGCCACGCAGTAGGAGGATTTTAGGGTGCACTCAGTGTCCTGCACAGCCTTGGAGGCACTGCCTGCCCATCCAAGGTCCATTTCCAATCCACTTATGTTGAAGATTCACCTAAAAACGAAACATCTCAGCTGGGTAATCTTTAACTAATTCATCTCAAAGAAAAACAGCATCTTTTGCAGGACCCGGAGGAAATGTGGACAGTTCCCTTCTGCACAGATTTATTGGAAAGGTTTTCATAAACACAGATGTTGGGAACGGATGGCTACTGTGTAATCATGTGTAGAAAAAGCCAAAGGAAAAAAAAAAATCCCTTAATGAAGACCCACATACCATGCAATATTCCAAAACAAGGGAGGAAGAAATATGGGTGGTGTTGCAAATACACAAATTGCAAGAATCCAGATGCCAATGTTTTGGGTTTTTTTAATTATTTATTCTCCTACTCTATTTGTAAGCAAAAGGGCCCAAAAAGACCTTGCTCTGAGCAGCACACGAGGCAGCTCAAGAGACCTATGTGGCATATGAGTCAGTTTTAAGAGAATTAAGCCCAGTTTAAAACAACAGTGTTGAGATGGGAGATAACTCTTACTATTTTGGATATCCTGATTTAATGCTTGCAATGACTGCCCCCACATTTTAATTGGCATTTTAATGTCACTATTTATCTGAAGAGCTTTTACTGGATTTTATGGAATCACAGGATGCCCTGGTTTGGGAGGGTTAAAGATTCATCCCATCCCACCCCTGCCATGGCAGGGACACCTTCCCCTGTCCCAGGCTGCTCCCAGCCCTGTCCAGCCTGGCCTTGGGCACTGCCAGGGATCCAGGGGCAGCCAGAGCTGCTCTGGGCAATTTAAGATTTTAGTCTGTTCTGTCTCAGTTTTTAGAGGTATAAAATGATTTTATATCTTTGAGGCAATGAACCCATTGCCCTCTGCAATTCCCAGAAGCAGCACTGATTCTGCTGTGACCAGGAATAATCCTGCATTAGCACAAAGGTGTTCACCTTTCCCAAAGAAGAGAAGGAAAAATAATTGGACACTGCACAAACAGAAAGTCCAAATGTCTGCCTTTTAGCAGTTACTAGTGCAAAAATATGTTATTTTGATTTTTCCAGAATATCTCCATAGCATTTTTAGGAAATTTCACTCTCCCTTCCCCCTTCTTCATTTGTGACTTTCATTTACTAATCACAGCAAAATAATACCCAAGGAAAAAAAGTTATTTTTCCCAGTCCAGTATCCCTGTTATGCCAGTGAACTTTGCAGAAGAACTCCATACTCAGGCAACATAAGAATATATTTGTAATATTCAACAAAATAATAAATTCTGCACATGACACAGGAAATAATAATCAGATGATCTCAGCCCCAGAAGTATTTCACTGCTGTGGAAATGCCAGGTTGGAGAGTTCATGTGGAAAAGGAAAAGCCTTGTAACTTCTCCAAACATCAGTCATCACTTCCAGATACCTCTAAATACAGCCATTCATTTCACACTGCAGGATATTGTATTGAAAAGCAAGGCAGGGCCAACACAGCACCTTCCACCACTAAATATGCACTGCATAAACCTTAGCTAAGTGTGTTTTTCCTATTTGGAATAGGGCTCTTTCATTTGCAAAAAAAGAGCTTCATGCTCCTCGCAGAGAAAAATATTTATAGCCACATTAAAAAAAAAAAAAAATACAAAAGAGCTTGAAAAGGCAAATCCAGAGGTATTCCAAGATAGCTCCATGACAAATATAGAGTGACTCATCCACCTCTTTCAATGAAAATGTTCATCCCAGATAGATCAAAGGCCCTGAGTACACCAAGCCCTTTTTGCTAAACCTGGCAGGAGAGTAAAAAGGTTTTCAATCAGCAGCCACTTGGTGGGAGGTCTGGGAACAAATGAAAGCCAGAAGACGCTGGCATTTGAGAGAGACCATCCCCTACAATGCACAATAGGGACAATGTATAGAATGTAAGCACAGTTTGTAGGGATGGCAAGCCTGGCTGGATGGTTTTGTGCAGCTCTACCAGATGGATCTGATATGAGCAGTTCTGCCTTATTTTTGTGCAGACTTTCAAAGATCCTGCCCAGTGCCTATCAGCCACGTGCTTTCACAGCCACGGCTTTGAAGGCTGGGCTCTTTATTGAGGATTTCTTTGGAACCTGGATGGATCCTGCCGGCCTGCCCGGCTCTCTGGATGCTGTAAAGGATCCTCTGCACACCGTGATTATTCCTGTGAGCTCCCATTTTACCGCTTGGGCTTCCGCCTCTCCCACTACCCCCACAAAGGCTGCGCTGCGGGGCAAGGGAAACCACAAAACACAGGAAAGCAAAATGTCAAAGTCTAATTTCAAATAACCCTGACCTGCTGCAGCGGCTGCTTGCACTGGGAGAACACAAGGCTAAGGATTATCTTGCACAGTGGCGTTTTGTGCCGTGCTGCGGCTGCAGCCTCTCCCTCCGGCCGCCCCCGGCCCGGGATGCTCCCGGTTCCCTCGGCAGCCTGGGCATGGTCCTGGGCATTCCGCGGTTCCCTGGTTCCCCCGGCATGGTCCTGGCTCTCCCCATCCCGGGGGTTCCCCGATCCCCTCGGGACGGTCCCGGCTCCCGCATCCCCCGATCCCGGGGGTTCCCCGATCCCTGGGGTTCCCCGATCCCGGGCGTTCCCCGATCCCGGGCGTTCCCCGCTCCCCTCGGGGCGCTCCCGGCTCCCGCAGCGCCGATCCCACGCTGCCATCGTGCGGTCGCTGCCGGCTCGGGATGTTCGAGTTGGAAGGGACATTAAGAGATGGTCTCGTTCCACCCCACGGGCAGGGACACCTTCCCCTGTCCCAGGCTGCTGCAAGCCCCGTCCAGCCTGGCCTTGGGCACTGCCAGGGATCCAGGCAGCCCCAGCTGCTCTGGGCACCTGTGCCAGGGCCTGCCCACCCTGCCAGCCAGGAATTCCATCCCAATATCCCATCCATCCCTGCCCTCCGGCAGTTTAAAGCCATGATCCCCTCTGTCAGGCTCTGCTGGGGCTTGGGCAGACCCGATTTCCTCAGGACTCAGTTTGGGTTCTCACAGTCAGGCAGGACACAAGTGGCCCCCCCTGCGAGGGTCACATAAGAATGAACATTTCTGGGTGTGTTCTGTGCCCAAAGGTTCAGCACTTCTGTGCAGTAGAGCCATCATCCCACACTCCTTTACCTCACTGTTTGTGGGAAATGGAGAGAACTGTATCCTGTAAATGCTCCTTAACTCGTTCCCAATTCCCTTTATCCTCCTGTTGCTGGCTGTTGTTTACCCTTCCAGCAGCAGAGACAGCAGGCCAGGAGACCCAAATCCATCCTGCTTGGCCAACAAACGGCCAGAGGGGCCGGGAATACACCGACTGCCCAAAGCATCCCGGGGAAGGCAGCACTGCCAGACCACAAGGCACAAACTCCAGCTCACTCCACACACAAGGAGAGGGGTGACACAGACTGGTGTTAACACCACTGACCAGGGCATGGCTTACCCCAGCTGCCCCAACTTTCCACACACAGGAATCATCTAGGCCACGATGCTCCAGCCCTGCCCCTGCAGCTGAACACGGTTTTTAGGGAGCCATGACAGTGAGAAAAACTAAGTAGCAAGTTCCTTGAGTTTTTCTGCTATATTTTTGTAACTCTTTTTAAATATTAACTGTGCAGAATTGATGATTCCTACAGAAGGGAAAATCTTGACACTAATATGCTTCTCAGTCATAAAGAATTCATGCATTTTGCCCTGTTTTGAAACTCATTAACCAAGCTTCTGGAAGCAATTTTTCCATGACCCAAAGTAACAAACAGCTTGAAAATTTCTCTGGGTAACAGTTGCCTACAAAGCACTTAAAATTTATAAACTTCTCGTCCAGTTTGTGCCATTTATCATTGCTAAAGTAAATGGAAGCAGTGGAATCGACGATGCATCATGAGTAATATAATGCAATATTAAAGGACACCCAGTGGAGCACTTTGGAGGCTGAAGGATCTAAATCATACACTCAGTGCTGGAAACCATAAGGAAAATGTGCAGCACCATTTGTTGGTGGCTGGAGCTGTCAGTGCTCAGCGTTCTGTGAGCACAGGGGTACAGAACTGCCAGCAGGGATTTACTGTTTGTGTCAGTGAGGAGAGGAAGGAACACAGGAAAGAATTCCTAAGGAGTGATCACAAGCATTTCCACAGCACCCAAGCTACACAAAAACTTGCAGGGAGATGAGATGGGCTCAGGGAAAGGAAAAGCTCAGCTCTTCCCACCTTCCTCCTCACTCCTTCACTGCTTCTTACCAGGAGAATATATAGAGTTATTTTAGCATAATAATCAACCACTGGAAATACACCTTGAATTTATTTTTGTCCTCTGTTTTTTAATATATTTTGGTTTTTAATATTTCACTCATTTTCTTTCCCTTTTTTTGATTTTTCCTTCAGTCCCACTGAAGATGCACAGAATCATGATGTAAGAAATAAGTCACCCTTCCCATTCCTCTGTTCCTCCTCCAATAATCTGCAAATTCCATCAGCTGAAGGATGTGGGACAGGGATGGATCGGGGCAGACAGGGAGGCACAGACACAAATCCTGCCTGGTGCAGGGCTGTGCTCTCCTGGGGAAGAGTTTTAGCAGAAGGATCAGGACAAAGCCTAATCATGTTACAGAAAATGGGAGATGAAAATGAAAGTTTAGATTCCTTGAGTGTCTATTTATCTTCATTTGTCCATTTTTGGCTCTTAAGATGGACACGTAGACATTACTAGCCACAGTCAAATGAAGAGAGGATTTATGAAAGATGAAAGAATACAAACTTCATCTCAAAAGTCTCAAAATGCTATTTAATTCATGTTTGTGTCTTTAATATCAAAACCTACATTATTTTTCTGGCATGATGGTCAAACAGTTCTATTGCTCTTCTTGGATAATTACTTGTATTGTTAGCAAATGAGCAGCTTCTGAAATCATAAAAGCAATTTCAGAGTGCCCTGTTTTCAGAGTTTTTAATTAGAAGCTTCTCTCCATCACAATTACAGAATAGAAGTTTGGAAGAAAATAGATACAAATATTCCAATGACTCAAAACCACCCAGGAAACAATGAATTTTGAAAGCATACTTATCTGCTTTAATCTTATGGCCTTTAACAAAATCTCCTGACTTTAGAGAGCATTTTTGGCTTTTGAAAGCTACCACTTGGACCTACAAAGCTGCTCTTCACAGCCACTTCCTTCAAATCTTTGCAGAAAACATCTGGGGCTGACACAGGGAGCAAACAAGGCAGCAGGAGTCACATCAGCACCAGCGCCTCGTGCTTCCCTGATGTTTTTATGGCAAAAATACCTTTATTTGTAAAACCAGCAACGTTGTATCAGTTTCCCAGTAACAGGGATCACAGCGTGCAGCCCCAGGAAAACCTGCAGGTTCCAGGTGGCTGGAATAATTATTTACACCCAGGGGTCCATGGAATCTTGGCCTCCAGTGACAGCTGGGCCTGGCTGGGCTGGGGGCTCCATGGGAACTTCCCAGGCAGGATGAATGTGCCAAGAGGTTATCAGCACTTCCAGGACATTTTCAGGTCTCCCACCTATCCAGACTGATGCTACCAAGAGGAAACTTGAGCTGGGGGCATGTGGCACCCAGTTTAGTCTGGAAGGAAAGATTTCCCATTCCCAGCTCTACCTGACATCCTGGCCAGCTCACATCCACCTCCAGATTGACCAAAGCACCACTGCATTGTCCTCCCATGAAACCCCACCCTGTCCTACACAGGGAGCTCATGGAGAATAAATCAGGCTCTGAGCTTCTTGAGGATCCTTTGGGAAAGCATTAAAAGGGAGGCCATATTCATATTCTATTATTCCAGCTATATTCAGTGCAATATCAAAGTCTAGTCCCCATGGCTCTGATTTCCAAAATGCCAATTCCCTGCAGGACACACACACACACTTCAGAAACAAAACACCATAAAAAGATCAAAGATCCCTCTGGGAATACATTCTCTGCACTCTTCAAAGCCAAATGTCCCCTCACTTGCCCCCTTGTAAACTGATTAATTTCAGTGCTCACAAAATCAGCAGATCCATGCAGTGAGGATAAGTGTTTGTACACGTTAACCCCAAGCAAAACCCTCTGGATTTCTCCCTGCTCGACAGAAACAACAGGATTTCCACTAATTCTCACTTCCCAGCTGCAGTTGGTGTTTAATCTGTTAGCAGGCAGCTTTTCCTTGAGTGCTTTTGCACATGGATGGGATGCAGCCCCTTTCCCTGGATGCAGGAATAAATGAGAGCACCATCTGGCCAGGCCCTGCCTGCGGTGCAATTCCAAAATGTGAGGAATGCTCACCCAGAAGACTCCGCTCACATCCTCCCTCCTATTGACTAAAGCTGCTCTGTCCCTTCTGGGCTGCTTTAGAGAAGAATTTGGTGGGAAGATGAGGGCTCTGAAATCCAAACCATCTTCAAATGTGCCTGTGTGTGGTCCGAGCAGGCAGCTTATGCAATGAGAAATGGGAAGCCACTAAAACCATTCTGCTTCTAAATATTTTGACCTTTATTGACATTTATAAGTAGCAGGCAGCTTAATTACCAATTAAAGGAAGTTATTAGCTACAAAAGGAGCCTGTTCTCTTTTTTCCCTCATGGCTCCTTTCCCAAACCAGGGCTGTTGGATGAGATGTCTGTGGCAGGACAAGGCAGGGGAGCCCAGGAGACCTTGGCACTTTATGGCAAATCTGTACAGAAATCCTTATAGAAGTCAAAAACCTTCATAAAGGGGATATCCAGAGACAGCCCATGCAGAACAACAGACTGTCCATTGCTGCTGGGGTTCAAGCCTTGTTTTACAGAACTGCCCAATTTTCCTGCATGGAATTGCTTGATGGACATTATTTCTGGCTGATCTTCTTTCAAGCACACCCATAAAAAGGCCTTCCCAAACTGGTTTTGTGGGGGTTTTTTCCTCTTTTTTTTCTTTTTTCCCCCTTCACAATATGCATTTAGGGGTTGGCCCGAGGAGCTGAGAATATTCAGGACTTGGCTGCTAATCCTGACACACACTGTTAAAACAACTGGAAGTTCTGCCCCAGAGATGGATGAATTCCTAGAGCAAACAAAGCAGCTCCTTTAAAATCACTCAACTCTTCACAGTGGATTGCAAGGGCTGGGACCTGTACACATATTTATTGTCCCACTAGAGCATTGGGATTGTTTGCTGGGTGATGGCACTCATGGGAACATCTTAATTAATAAATATATATTGGAATGATCAATGCTCTCCCATGATTTTAGAGTATCTTTCAGTAAAAATTAAGTACAACACTGCAGGATGAGCAGAGCTCTGATACTGACAGATGCCAGTAGGACTTTTTAAACTCAATTAATGCTAATTAATGCTATATTTAAAAATAGCCTCATGAAAGAATTACCCTACACTTGTATTATTTTTAGTTCTGTAACACATATTAATGTTGTTTTAAGAATCTTTATGTATGAAGGGAGACACAATGTAGAGAAGACATGGAAACCCAAAGATACTTAAAACATTATTTCCTTCCTGGGTGAATAACCCCAAGGTATGAATTCCCCAGTAGCTGGGAAGGTTTAAGTGATCCAAATCTCATTTTGGAGCATGGTATGGAAGTTCCAGGCACAGTAATTTAGATTTTCCTCAATTCTTCTCCCGCTTTTATCCAAAAAAGTCCCACAATCCTTTCCACCAATCTCAGCTTCTGATTTTCTGACAAGCTTCTGGATTCTCAAGGAAGACTTTTAATGCTATTTTTTTTTCTTTCCCTAAATTTTTACCCCAGATCTCCATGGCTTTTTCTACTCTGTATTCTTTACACCTTTTTTACTGAGTTGGTTATTCACCCTCACTTTCAGAGTGAAAAGAAATTTTACTTTCAACATATTTGAAACTTAGAGTTTGATGCTACAATCACTAAAATCTAAGGCAACAAGATCAGAACTCTGTTCTGTTCAGAGGGAGCAGAACAGCCCCATCTCCCTGGACATCTTGTTTTCAATCAGGGAGCTTTCCCATCTAAAAGGAAATCATTTGCATCGTGTTCATATTCATTGTCCACCTACACAGGATGGGAAATCTGCTGGACAAAAAGGTGAAATGTGCTGCTGGCAGGAGGGCAGAGCTGCTCTCAGCTGGAGCTGCTGCAGGAAATGCCATCCAAGGCCTCTGCAGTCCCAGCTCAGGGGAGCCAGAGCTGGCTCTTGGCACCTGCAGGGTCCCCTGAGATCCCTGCCTGGGGATTTCACCCAGGGACAAAGCCAGAACTAAAGCTCCAGAGAAGGAGGGCACCACAGGGAAGCTGCTGCAGCCTGACACAGACAGCCAGTTAGCAAATGTCTGAGAAGAAATTCTCTTCAGATGTATTTTCCTGCAGTTTAATAACAAGGAAAGCTCGTGCAAATATCAGCTGCAAAGACTTGGGAAAGCAAATCAAACCCAAGCTTGCAACAGTGAACAGGTATCAGTAAAAATGAAATATTTGCCTGGATTTTGACAACAATTCAGTAAATCCTAGCACTCCATGTTCACATAATTATTATTATCAGGCAGCTGCACTGCCCTTGAGAACTGGGCAGTGGGTTCTGGGAGGAAGGAAATTGCTGCCACATGCAGTAAATAAAAAGAACTTTAAAAAAAGAAATACACACAGAGTTGTGCTGCAGAATCATTCCATTGAGCCTGGCTAGAAACACAGGCAGCTACAAACCAATCATTCATCTCCAACATAAACACAGATTGGGTTCGACTTGCAGTAACATAGGTTGAGATTTTTAGTAGATGACATAAATAAATGTATTTTTATATTTCCTGACCACATTAAGCTTGAAATCAAGAGTTCTAAAATGTGAGCCATGCACTGTAAGGCTTCTAATAGCCAATAAATTCAGACAGTCACACTGAAGCAATGTTTTCTCCTTAAAGGTACATTTTGCTCCTGTGTATACAAATACAAGGGGACTTGGTTTTTTATGGATTTGTAATTATATGTAGCTGAACATGATGATTCAATAAAGGTTAAAGTTCTCTTAGGAGGACAGCAAGATGGAAACCACTTCAGAAGGCACAATCTTGGATCCCAAATATTATTTCTACATGGAAAGACATTTGTAAGGAGATGGGGGAAGGTTGAGGAAAGTTACTTTCTCCAAAAAAAAAAGACCAGTCGAGGAAAACTAAAATATTCTGGCTTGAGAACATCAATGTATTCCTCTGTTCCTGCCCCACTTCTGCCACACCAAGAAAGCACAAAACCAGTTCTTATCCTGCCCAGTCCATCTACTTCCCACGTGTTCAGATCAGAGCTCTGGAATTCCTTCAGGTGGTGTCAAAGGATTGAATGATCCTAGAGAATCCCCAGTAATACTTAAGAGCTAAAATACTCCCTAATCCAAGGTCATTTTTCATCTGAAGCACTTCAAAGTGGAGCTCAGCACTATCCCCACGATAACCCACACTGGGAAATGGAATACAAGAGAGCAAGGAATTTTCAGCTTCTCAGGAAGGGCCAGCAGCAATGCCAGGAGGGATCTCAGGAGGCAGAAAAGGTGTGTGAGATGCACCAAGGCTGGTGCCCAGCACTCAGAGAGCTCAGGGCTGGGGGTCTCAAGGCTGGATTTCAGCTTTGCTCCCCACACAAGCTCTGGCTGAAGGACACAGTCAGTGCCCAGCCTTGCAAGGCAAATCCCTCAGCACAGCACGAGCCTCTTGGTGTTTTGGGCCCAGCACTTGCAGTGGGGCTCTCACAAGGAGGAGCTCCCAGTGGGGGAGCCATAAAGAGTCAGGGTGTGCTGGCTCCAGAGCCCCTCACTGCCTGATGTGCTGCAAAAGCCAAGTGGAAATGTCTGAGTGCTGATGTCACTGCAGCTCAGTGGCTTTGGAGGCTGCTCAGCTTTCCCTGGGCTCCTTGCAGGAGCCTGGCTGAGCTTTGTCTCCTGGCTGGAGGTTTATGAGCAGAGAGAAGCGAAGATGGCAGCTGAGAGCCTCACTTCACAACGAGGCAAAGCATCTTTGGAAGGGAGAATTTGTCATTCCCAGCCCAGTTTAAAAACCAGCAGAGACTGGGTAAATGAATTGGATGAGCAGAATCAATTTGAATTCACCAATGCTTTCAAGGGGAATTGAGCTGCATGTGACAAAATTAATAAGAACCTCCCCACCCACCTAAGTTAAGGTTGAAAAGTCAAGTGTTCAAGGGCTGGAAACACCAGAGTTAAGGCTGCCATGTGCAGTCCTAATTCACATCTCCTGTGTGATACAATTAAAATCTATTTTTCCCCATGGCCTAACCCCATTTAGTGGGCAGGATGAACAGAGCTATTCAGTATTTCTGGTTGGGTTTTTTTTACCTATTTGAGTCAATGTGTGGCCTTGGCTTTATTTATAGCATGCCATTTAAACTCTTCACTGAAAACACGATTATTCACATCCTTGTGGCTTTTAATATAACACTTATCACAGAAATATTTGCTTCAAAAACATAACAAATATCTCATGACAAAACCCCTGCCAGTGAGGTAGGATGGTAGCACAGTCCCTTGAGCCCAAATGCTTAATCAGAATCAGAGGTCCCACAAGATTGTTTTGCTTAGGATGAGATCACCTGAATTTAATACAGTGTATAATATATTCTTGGGTTTTAGCAAACCAACAGTAACAAAACCCCATTTCTCTGGGACAGAGCTCCAAAACTTGCAGTGCCCTGGGTTCTGGCTTTGGGAAAGCATCTGTTTCCTTTCAGCAGTGGCCACAGCATTTGCAAACCTTGTTCTCTGTGGTTTAAAGCACTTCCTTCTAAGACCACGGGGCAAACAAGCAAGGCCTGATCTGAAGCAAAGTAACACAGCAAAGTAAGGCTGGAGTGAAATTATTCCTGGCTCTCTTGATTCTGGAGGATTCACACTGAAATTTGCAATTTAAAAGGCAAAATAATTACTCCTACCTCTGTTTGCAGGCCTCTGTTCATGCATGTGGTTATGCAATACACCTAAACCCAAAAAAGTTGTCATGTTTTATTGCAAAAAACCTGAAACATCTTTGAATGTGTAGCACACAACGGTGCTAATATTCTTTTTCAGCAGTTAATCAACCCTCAGCAAAGGTTTAACAGACTTTAGCTCAGGAACTACACAATCATTCCTCTCACAGACAATTCACATTTACTCTTTTAATTTGCATCTGGGTTACAAATCAAGTAACTTTTCTTCTGAGACACTGTAGAAAAAAATGTTGCTTCAGGTTCTTCCACAAGTATGAAACCATTTGATAAATACAATTTTCAAGTTTATACAAGCCTGCAGTCCCACCTGCACATCCTGTCAGGGAAATCAATCCATGATTCCCTGTCATGCTGCTTGTTTTACAGCACAGGCTCAGAGAAAAGTGCTTGTTAGAAACATTTTAAAACATTTACTCACTGTTCTGACAGCTCTTAGGATCTCTTTTCCTTATTTTGCTCTGTGTTGCTTATCTCCCACTGTTCCTCACTGATGCTGTCTTCAGAGGCCAGCTGAAAGAAAAATGCACAATGCCAACATTTATACCAACAGACTGGAAAGCTGGCATGTCTGGAGCATTGTAATTATTGTTATTATTGTTATTATTACAAATACATTTGGAGTTTGTATTTTTGGCTTAATGGGAAGATTCATTCTAAAAAATGTAGCTTAGCTTTTTAAAAACCTGCTAAATCAGTTTGGATCATATCATATTGAAGTATTTCAGAGATGACTGGGACTCTGAATCTTTCTTGATTTGATGTAGCCAAAAAAAGGTTCGCAAATATAATCTCAAGTACCACTTACCAGCATCTTAAATATTTAAATACTAATGTTAAAAATATTGCTGTTATTACTGTGTTCAGACTGTATTTAACCCTTCCCATGGCAAAGTGAGAGAGGCTCACAGAACTCACTAAGCCAGGCTGTAATTTGCTACACTTTTAACTGATTTACCCTCAGCTCAGTCCCCAAAACAATGAGGCTGTGATGGAGCAAAGCACTGGGGCAGATTTTCACTTTTAGAACACATTAAATCTCCAGTGGCATCACTTGGTTTTGGACTTGAGCTGAAGTTGTTAAGGAGCATTAGTGAGGCCTTGTCTCTGAATTGATCCCTGAAAAAGCAAAAGTTTTTAAACCTTTTCTTCTCGCTGCTTTTGTTTGATTTGATAAATAAGCTACAACAAGGTCAGGCCATGGCACCAAACAACAGTCATTGTAAGAGAATTTAGATTATCCCAGTTAATATTCAGTTTCTCCATGAAATTTTAAATTTTATTTAGGAAATAAGGAGCCGGAAAGTTTAGAAAGGAGTTTTCTCAGGCTGTGCTTGCGTGAGCAAAGCCCTCCTGTCCCTGGCAGCCCTGACAGCTCCTGAGGCTGCACAGAACCTTCTGCTGCCCTTCCCCAGCTGCCCTGGCCAGGCAGACAGAGAGATCCCTGACTGTTCAGCCAGAAATCAGAGTTTGCAGCTCCTGGTGCCCTGTGCAGAACCTTTCACTGGTGCTTTTCAAAGCTGCTCCCAGCTGAGGGAGGCAGGGCAGGCCAGGCTGGCAGTGCCCAGGCTGTGCCCAGTGCTTGTATTTTCCTGTGATACAAAATGACTTTCCTTGCATTACATTTGCTGCTTTTGGAAACCTTTTGTCTAAAGCTCAACTGGGTTTATGACCTGGTTTTGCTTTTCAGAGAAAAACATTGGAATTATGGAAGAATATTGGCAGGAAGAGACACGAGGATGCTTTGCTTTGCTTTGCTGTGGGGAGCACCAGGCTGGTATCCTGGGAAATCTGTGGGCAGCTTGTGGAGACAGAGGCCATTGCAAGAAAACCTCCAGAGTCTGGGAGATCTTGTGTTTGAACTGGGATTCCTGAGAAAAGATGGAGATGAGGGGCTCTGAAACTCACACTGCATTTACTTTGCAGCTCCTGCACTATCACCAAAGACACTGCTCTCATATTTTATCCCTATTGAGCTCACTGAGGAGCTGCTATCACCAGCCACTGGTTTTATTGGGGTCGTTATTTGAAAAAATTAAACTGTTTGAGAACCTGCCACCTCTATTTTGCAAAGAAAGATTGTAAAGATTGGCAAGGACTGGGTAAATCTGCAGAATCTATTCTGGTTGTACTAAAAGCTCCAATTTTAAAGGTGTCATTTTCAAACGAGCTCCTCAATTGTGTATTTTTAATGTTTCTTGGTGTGTGCAGAGAGGTGCAGACACTTCCTCCTTTTGTGGAGCTCCCAGATGGTCAAAACTCCTGAGACTTGGCACTGATACAGTGCAAGGTGCTGCATGTCCCTGGAGCCCAGCTCTGTGCTCTGCAAAGCTCCAATTCCTGCTCTCCAGCCCCAACCTCCAGCCCTGGGCAGAAGCAAAATTAGTCTGAATGTCTTTAGTTATTAAAGTGTTTTATCTGTCCACTTCCTGACAATTTGTGCCTGTCTGATGCATGAGAAAGGGCCCTTCTGGGGCAAAACCACAGATAAAATATGTTTTAAAACTGAATTTAAAGGCCTGAATGCGGATATTTCATAATCAAAGCTGAATATCCATAGAAAGAACAATTGTATGTTTTTAGTAATGACCTAATTCAACTAATTCAATAATGAACTAATTCAACCGCTTCCAAAACAATTCATGAACTCCTACTCATTATCAACTGACAGTGCTTGGGGACCTTCACTAATTACCACTATTCTTTGGTGCTGGATGTATTTATGTCATGGGTGCAGGGTAAAGATGGACATGGAAAGAAAATATAACTGTTTCTTTTTGTTCCTACTCACAAACAGTGATGGGAAAACCTCCAAAAGCTTTCTTGCTGTTTTGTGGTTGTCAGGACACTTCATTTTCTCTCATTCCCAAGCTTCAGAAGCTTCCTCTTTGTGATTGCAAACAGATGATGGCAGAGGCAGCAATTAGACTAATCCAAGTAAATTCCAATCACTGGTAGCCTGCAGCAGCTTGCAGTGCTCACATCAAATGGAGGCCCACCCTTAGCACAAAGCTGTCAGCAGGAAAAGAGAAATTGAAATTGATTTTTAGAAGCAAATTTCTGTGACCTTCCTCACTGCACCCAGGAGTATCTATAACATCTGTCATTTATTATAGATCATGGCTGGGATTTTTAACCAACCACTGAGCCTGGGCATTCCAAATCCAGTGTGCACCTTGGGCTGTATCAGTGCCAAGTCTCAGGAGTTTTGACCATCTGGGAGCTCCACAAAAGGAGGAAGTGTCTGCACCTCTCTGCACACACCAAGAAACATTAAAAATACACAATTGAGGAGCTCGTTTGAAAATGACACCTTTAAAATTGGAGCTTTTAGTACAACCAGAATAGATTCTGCAGATTTACCCAGTCCTTGCCAATCTTTACAATCTTTCTTTGCGAAACAGAGGTGGCAGGTTCTCAAACAGTTTAATTTTTTCAAATAACGACCCCAATAAAACCAGTGGCTGGTGATAGCAGCTCCTCAGTGAGCTCAATAGGGATAAAATATGAGAGCAGTGTCTTTGGTGATAGTGCAGGAGCTGCAAAGTAAATGCAGTGTGAGTTTCAGAGCCCCTCATCTCCATCTTTTCTCAGGAATCCCAGTTCAAACACAAGATCTCCCAGACTCTGGAGGTTTTCTTGCAATGGCCTCTGTCTCCAGAAGCTGCCCACAGATTTCCCAGGATACCAGCCTGGTGCTCCCCACAGCAAAGCAAAGCAAAGCATCCTCGTGTCTCTTCCTGCCAATATTCTTCCATAATTCCAATGTTTTTCTCTGAAAAGCAAAACCAGGTCATAAACCCAGTTGAGCTTTAGACAAAAGGTTTCCAAAAGCAGCAAATGTAATGCAAGGAAAGTAATTTTGTAACACAGAAAAATACAAGCACAGTTATACAAGTGTTCTTGTTCCAAGAACAATTGTAAGTGGGTTTTGTTTTGATTTGGAAAAAACTCCAATATCTCAGTGTAGTTGCAGTAGACCACACACTGGAAAAATTACGTGGTTTTCTGGTGGCTGTATAATAAGAAAGGATTTTTCTCTCTGAGACAGAAAAGGCCTATTCAAGGTTGGGAAGGGAGTGTAGCTCAGAAGAATGAAGAATCAGGAAGCTGAGGAGATAGGTCAGAATTGTGTGAGGATGATGTGGTCTCATTGTCTGAACAGCTGCCAGAGAATTAGGAAAGACAACTTCTTCTTTTTTATCAAAACATAAGGGCTAAAAGCAAAATCCAATAAATAGCAGGTTTAGGGTGTTTGCTGTTAGGGGTGGCTCCATCCTGGTGTCTAGCTGGATAGACGAGCTTTTGCAACACAAAGTGGCACAGATAGAAAATAAATTGGGAGGATAAACACAATGGGCTCTGTGCCAAAGGTTTTGTGACGTGCTCACAAAGAATCCTGCAGCAAGAGAAGCCATAAATATCTCCAGCATTTGTGGCTGAAGATCCACTCCAGGCTGGAGACAAGTGAACAGCAGATAAAGCGCTCACAGAGTCAGTCCCTGACTTCACACTCACAGAGTGAGCCCCTGGCAGAAGCTGCTTTCCAGGTTATTTTACTGCATTTTACTTCATTGGGCAATTTTGGATGGACTCCAATGAGTAGACTTTTTTTAAACATTCTTTTTACCAATAAAACACAATAAAAGATTTTATAGCCTTGATGTGTTTCTGGCATGGTTTAAAAACTGCTGCTAATAAAACTTTTCCAAGAGGAAAAAATGACCAAGCTGACACAATGTAAATATGATATTTTAATTTTTTTTTTTTTAATTTGGGGTTTTATGCAGAAAACTGGGAAACAACATCACAGGAAAAGATTATATTAAGACAAGAAAACCTATGCAAACACAACTTAGAGTGGAACAGTGCCATGTTCCTGGCAGCCCATGTTAAATGCAGTTGGAAAGGATTGTGTTTTCATGCATACCAAGGGCTGGCTCCCCCTGGCCACTGAGTCAGTGACAATTCACCAAGTGACTCCAGTGATGCCCTAAAGCAGCAGCCTGGCTTATGAATATGGCACCAGGCAGGCAGACAAGAGCTCTGAGCTCAGTGCTGGCCTGGTCCAAGCTCCCTGTGTGAGATCCATGCAGCTTTTCACATGGACAGAGGGGTGATCTGTCAGTCTGCTGCCCCTGCCAGCTCTCTGAGCAGCCCCAGCCTCTCCTGGCACACCAAAGCCTGTGTTCTTGGGGTGTTTTCAGGTGCAATCATGATTTAACAAGGAATGAGTAATGCCCACCCTTAATCACAGCTCTGGCATCGTTCAGTGCTGTGTGGCTCTGGTTCACTGCCCTACCTGGTTCTGCAGGAGATAAAATGTGCCAAATGCTTAAAAAAGTGATTAAAACGTGCCTTCAGCACCCAAGTCCTCTGCAGCAGGAGTTGTGTAAACAGCACTGTGCTTTGTGTGCATCACAGCTGCAGAAGCTGCTGGATTTCCAAGGATCATCACCTCTGTCCCTGAAAATGGCCCCTCCCAAGGAGCAGGAGGGCAGGCAAGGGTGCAGAGAGACGTGCAGGGCTGAACAAGGAGCTCCTGGAGATATTCCTGCTCTCATTTCAGTGCACTTTGTACTTCTGAGATCTCTGTAAGATCTCGGAGATTCTTCTCAGAGGCTCTGGAAGAACCGCAATGTTGATATTTATTTTATGCTACCAGGCAACATTCTCAGTTCTGAAATTGGCCACGCGAGGGGGCCAGCACTGCTCAGGGAAAAAAAAAAGGCTAAAAAAGACAAAACTGGGCAAGCAAAGCAATAAAGAGGAGTTTGTTTACAAACTGTACAGCTGCAATAGCACAGGATAGCAGGCTCCAGGCAGGAGTCACCCATCCAGAGCATCCAGCAGCTCGGGGGTGCCCAGCAGGGAGGAGGAAATCCCCCTCCATCAAGAGCCAAGGGGGCTGAGCTGCTCCTGCTGCCCCTGGCAGGCTTCCCTTGCCGGGGATTGCTTTGCTCAGAGCGGGTGTGGGAAAAGCTCCCACACCTTGGTTGTGTTCTGTGCCCAGAGCCTCTGTGCCCTGGCTCTGGGGCAGCAAGGACCTCCAGGCTCTTCCCCTCTCCCTCTGCACAGGAAGGTTTCCTCACCTGAGAGCCAGGTGAGCAGAGATGTCTGAAATGACATTTGCAGCCCAGCAGTAGTTACCTCGTTTTGTGCCTTTTCAGTGGACATTACCTGTGGGAGGGGCTGAATGGAACTCCAGAAGGAAAAGAAATGAGGAGTTGTAGCTTCAGCTGAACATCCAGACTGGGCGAGTTGCTTTTTCCACAAAGACATCAGCATAAGGAATTCCTTTAGAAAGAAAAGAAAAATCATGTGGTTTTTCAAGCCTGCATCTTAATTAGCTGATTTTATATGATGCCATATAAAAACAAAGCCCTTGGCCTCCCCAAATCTGTCACTGAGTTCTCCCTGCCAAACACCATCCAGGACACAGATATTTGCACCAAGAGAAAACCACAGAATTCAGAACCCCAGAATGCTCTGGGTTGGAAGGGACATTTAAAATTACCTGATTCCACCCCTGCCATGGCAGGGAAACCTTCCCCTGTCCCAGGCTGCTCCAAGCCCTGTCCAGCCTGGCCTTGGGCACTGCCAGGGATCCAGGGGCAGCCACAGCTGCTCTGGGCACCCTGAACCAGGGCCTGCCCACCCTCTCAGGGAAGGATTCCTTCCATATCTCTCACCTAAATTTCGCCTTTCAGTTTGAACCCATCCTTGGCCCATCACTGCAATTCCTGATGAAAAATATCTACAAGCCCCCGTTCAAGAGCCAGCTCTGTATGAATGTATAGACGAGTGCAAAGCTAATTTTGCTTACAAAGGAAAATCCTCATTGCTAACAGATTCCTGTGGTTAAGCTAAAGCTCGTCCTGCAGCATTGACTGTGGATACAAAAGGATTGTTCTTTTTTGTTTTGGCTGTAAGTGAACAAAATGCTGTTTGCAACTAGATGTTTCTCCCGAGGTTTTGTGATAGCCTGGATTAATTCCATGCAGTTATTCTGGGCAAGTAAATTTATTCTGAATGCCCTGGTAGGTTTGTGGCAGTTCAGAGGAATCTCCCAGATAGGACAGATCTGTTGTGAAGAACACCAGGTAAGGCAGGAATGGGGGAAATGAAAATAACTCCAGCTGCAGTCAGGGCAGAGGGGATCCCAGACAGACAACAGGGGGTGAACAGGGTTTTACAGGACCATCCCTGCACTCTGAACTCATTAAACCTTTTTGCACTATTTAAAATCTGTTTCTTCTACTGTCTTTGTAGTGGTACATGCCAGAAAACCAGAGCAAGGAAGAGTTCCAAAGTGCAAATATGGATTTCAAAAGTGTTTGATTGAATATTCCACAGCAGACTGTGCATAAGATTGTTTTATTCAATACAGGGTGCTGTAAAATCCTGAAGTGTTTTATTGTGCTTGAGCAGTTCTTGAGGTACTGAAATTATTTCTAATTCTGCTACTAAGAATAATCAAGCAAAAAATAAAAAATATATTGGGGATTTTCTTGTTTTGTTTTTGGTGGGGTTTTTTTGCTTTTCTTGTTTTGGTTTTTGTGGGGTTTTTTGTTTTGTTGTTTTGTTTTGTTTGTTTTGGGGTGGCGGTTTTTGGTTTTGTTTTTTTTTTTGGTTATGCCTTTTTTGTTAAGCGTTTTTTACCCTGTAATTGAAGTGCTCCCATTTGGAATGGCGAGGTGGAGATATTTTTAATCCAGGACTAAAGCCTTTAGTGCTGAAGTAGTTACATTTTCCCAAGCCAGCTGTGCACTTCCTGTGTTAATTAGGAGGGATGGGATGCTCATTAATAAACAGAGGAACAAGAGGTCTCTGAGGTTGTACATTTATTATATGTTCTGAAAAGGGGATCAATCTTTTACCCTTTTTTTTGCCACATTTGGTTCATTTTGGTCAGGAGCCAACCTGCAAAGCAGCTCAGGTACTCCAATGCAAAACATGATTATTTTAAATATTTGTTCTGCTTTACCTCATGGTCCAACCCCATCTTCAGATTCACCAGCAGATGCTCAGGAATGTAAAACATCCTTTGGGGACTGTATTAATTTGGGGAAAACAGTTCTTTCCTAAAAAACCCTCCTGAAACTTTATTTAACTCAGCTAAAATGTGTCTCTCCAAGTTTAACTTGATGTCAGTCTAAAATTGATGCTGGGACTGGATAAAAAGGATGACATCAAGATAAAAGCTGCAATTAATTAAAACTGCAATAATTGCAAGTATTGATTTTCCTTTTCAATTTCCAAGGGGATTGTTGCCATGACAGATGGGAAGATGCTACCAGCATAATTGTTTCTTTCTTGTCATGTTTGGAGGGTTTTTCTTACTGACATTTGTGGGACAGTTTGAAATTCAGAACAAAATAGGTACCAACAAAGAGACCTTTAGGATAAAGTAACATTATAGAACCATTATAGACATTAATAACAAGTTATATAATATAACATTATAGAAACATTAAAGTAACATTATAGAAAATACGTGGCTTCTAATAATTTTGCACCTCAATCGCCCCTCATTTCCCCCACCCTGGCAGAAGTTTAACCGCTCCTTCAGCTCAGCCCAAGCTTTCAGGCCTCACTTAGAGCTCCCATCCAGCAGGAAAACCCAGCTTTTCCCTTTTCCCTTGTGTTTCCCTGGCAGAGCAGCTGGAGGGGATGAGGAGGGACATCCTGAGCTGCTGGGCAGTGCTCCTGGCAGTGGTGGGACCCAGCGCGGCCGAGGACTTCCCCTGGACCAAGAACAGCCCAGGCTCCTTCTACTACGGCACTTTTCCAGCTGGTACCTCCCAACCCCAAATACTTGCTTTGGGGCTTGGAATGTTCTAGATCTGCTCCTGTGTTTGCACAAGGAAGTGACACAAAGGTTTTCCTTGTCCTCCCAGGGAAAAGGCAGGAACAGGAATGGAGGTGACTGCAGAATGCAGGAACACTTAGGGATCTGCTCCTGGGAATAGAGGGACCCACCTGATTATTTCCTAATACAAATCCTGACACAAATATAATTGTGTTGCAAAACCTCAGCCCATTTTTCTGTAGTGCAAATATTCAGTCTCCACGGTTGCACAAAATATTACAGGACTTCTTTGGACTGTCAAAAACAAGTGGTTAAAGAGGAAGGCTTCAAGTAGAACGAGCCATCACCTCAAAGATCAGAAATGAGCCTGCATTCCAGAGATCCACTCACCAGGAAATACAGAGGAAAGGCTCACAGATAACAGCTCATTTCCACATCTCCCTAATTAAAATGCAGTGTAACAGGTCACACCTGAGAACCCTTCTCCTTTTTTATAAATGATCTACAATTAATGGAATAAACTAAAATACTCTTTGTTATGCAGCTCATTTAAGAAATCAGTGAAATAACTGTGCTGGGTTTGTTTCAAGCTGTTTAGTAGTATCCAATCCACTCTTCAGTATGGATTTATGAACCTTATCCTTTCTTCAACACATATTTAAACACATTTCATCCAAGCAAAATCAAAACTAGAAAGATACAGGACTGATTTTTTTTTCATGCTCAAGTTTTTAAGTCATTTATGATACGGTATTTTGTGTAACAGGAAAATCCAGAATATTTCTGTATATTTTACATAACATCTAAACTTGTAGTTGCTAAAAATACGATGAAAACCAGCAGGGAGAAATTATTTGGAAACCTAATTTCTTTTTTACAGTAAGACATTTCTGCCATGCTATCAATGCCCAATAAAATACAGATTTTACAGGTTTAATAAATGAAAGGCTTCCATTTCTTTTTCAGTGCATCAGAACAGGACACCTTCAGTTTATTACCCATTTTCAGAACTATTTATGCACAGATACATTTTGAAATGTAGAAAAACTGCCTCTCCAGAAGTGCTTACTTTCACTTTCAGTTCCTTTCTCCTATGAACATTTAGCACCGAGAACAATCAGCAGGAAAATGTTTCAATAATTCAATGTTTCCCCATTTTCTCCCTTCAGGTTTCTTGTGGGGTGTTGGAAGTTCTGCCTACCAGACCGAAGGGGCCTGGGACAAGGATGGGAAAGGGCCGAGCATCTGGGATGCTTTCACTCACAGGAAAGGGAAGGTGGTCAGGAACGAGACGGGAGATTCTGCCTGTGATGGCTACTACAGAGTCAAGGTATCGTTCAAGGGGAATTCACTGCACCTCTGCAAATGTCCTGGGGCCGTTCCTTGATCCTGGGTTCCCATTTGGAAGTGATGCCTCAGGTTTTGGCTTTTGTATTGTTCAGGTTCTGTGCTGCTTTAGTGTGTGGGTCTGGGCTCCATATTATGGGATGGTGAGCTCTGCGCACAGAGCAGGGAGACAAAACAATTCCTTCTCCAGCTGGGGACCAAGGACAAAATATTGCAGGACTTCTTTGGACTGTCAAAAATAAGTGGTTAAAGAGGAAGGCTTCAAGAAGAACAAGCCATTACCTCAAAGATCAGAAAACAACAGATTGAATCATATTTTGTGCAAATCTTCCATAGATTTTCTGCATTCAGAATTAGTTAAGACAGATGAGGAACTGAAGTTATCCTGCTGGCCCTAGGATGTGTTAATTGGATTTTCTTCTCACAGGATGACATCCAGTTACTGAAGGAGCTGAAGGTGAATCACTACCTCTTGTCTATCTCATGGCCAAGGATTATGCCCACAGGCATCAAAGGTAAGCACAATTTCACCACATTCTCCCCAATATTCTGCAAGGAATTTTACTCCTGAGTAACCCATAGTTGTTCAACATTCCTGTTGAACAGATTTCTGTTCATCTGCATTTAACCATTACAGAATTCCCAACACTGTAATGTAAAATTCCTTGGTTAATATTTTTAGATTTCTGTTCTGCCTGTTAAATGGGAATCAATGCAGGTAATTCCATGTCTGTGCTTTTCATCAGCTGAGCAACTGAATGAGAAGGGAATACAGTTCTACAATGACACAATTAACAGTCTTGTGGAAAACAACATCACCCCTATTGTGAGCCTCTACCACTGGGATCTGCCCCAGGTCAGACAATATTTAAATTAGTGAAACACCTCAAATAAATCCTTCTGATAGAAATAATTTCCTGAGGTTAAGAACTAATAGTACGTGAAAAAATTAGAGAAGCCTGCTTGATTTTAAGCAGAATTTGTAAATATTTCCTATTCATTTGCATTTTATGTGCATTGAAGTTTTGAAAAATCTCTGAGCTAGAAATAGAAACAGAATTAAATAGAAATAAAAACCTTTTTTAAGCAGCAGCTGACCTTCAAGTACAATTATTGAATCTTGAAATCCTTATTTCCAAAGGTTCTCCAAGAAAAGTATGGTGGCTGGCAGAACATGAGCATGATTAATTATTTCAATGATTATGCAAATCTGTGTTTTGAGAAGTTTGGTGACCGTGTGAAACACTGGATTACGTTCAGCAATCCTTGGGTAAGTCATCAATGCTTTCCTTCCAAACTCTCCCATTGCACTGTTCTGTTCCCAAAATTCTGTGGAAGTGACACTAGAGGAGAGTAGGTGAAAAAAATTGAGAGGAAGAGGGAAAGATTTAAACCATTAATCTTTGTGACCAAAAATCTCAGTGGGCACAAGGGCAGAGTTTTAAGACATGAAATTCCAGGAAAATTCTGAGAACTCCTCAGCTGGAGAGACAGCAGGAATTGGAAAGGCAGCTGTTACTTACCCCCTCCCCACTCCTCAGCTCACCCCACTGACCCTCCTGACCAACACCCTGCTCCCAATAACCCCCAGCTCGGCACCAAGCAGGCAGCAGGGCAGGAAACGGGAGCTGAGGAAGGGAAAAGGGGATTGCAGAGGAAGAGCCCAGGCAGGAGGGCACAGGATGCAGAGGATGGAGCACGTGCCCTGCTCTGGAGCCCAGAGAACTGACTGTGTGTGTTTGCAGGCAGTGGCTGAAAAGGGCTATGAAACAGGAGAACACGCGCCAGGACTGAAGCTCGGCGGCTGCGGCGCCTACAAGGCTGCTCATCACATCATCAAAGTAAAAAAGCTCCTGAAATTGTGCTTGAAATTACATGCCAATTAAGGATTTTTATCACATTTCTCTCTTTAAACTGAAATACAGTTTCACAGCTCTGTAATTTCCAAGTAGAACACTGAAATGATCATCTGGCTTTAAACCTGCAGTGCATAATCCAAGGCACTACCAATGTTCGGTGCTTGATTTAACACTTGCAACAATTTCAATTTTCCTTATATTGTAAATGTCTCTTCTAGTTTGTTTCAGGATGGTTGAAAAAGAAAACATCCAGGTTAGTTTAGAAACAAGCAGTAACATCCTGGCCTGTTGAAATGAGCCTGAAGGTTGCAAGTGACTTCAGGAAGTCTGTAGTAAAAATTAACTTTCATCTGCCTGAATAAATTGGGGAAAGACATCCAAAGAGCAGAGCCATGGGACAGAACCCTGTCCTGAGGGCTGTGTGTCAGCTCCACGTGGATGTCCTGGAGTTTAGGGAAGGAATAAGGGCTTTTGTGATGTCTTACATGAAATGAAAGTTTCTGTAATCTACACAAAAGAAATACTGTGGTATTTTCAGACAGTGCAAAAAGTGCCCAGCAGCTTTCCATGGCATGAGAGATGAAAATGTGCACATGATTGATTCTATTCTTACATTATTTTTACAGACTCACGCCAAGGTTTGGCACTCCTACAACACCACGTGGCGCAGGGAGCAGAGAGGTAACCAGGATTCATTCTGTGATTGTGCTGCTGTTTCTTTGGAGGGCTTAAAGAACTGCAGAATTGTCCCTTTGTTTTAAGGGATGGTTGGAATTTCCCTAACAAGTGGCTGGGGGGAACCTGTTGATCCACACAGCCAGACAGACAGAGATGCTGCTGAAAGGTACATCCAGTTCCACCTGGGATGGTTTGCAAACCCCATTTACAGAGGGGACTACCCAGAAGTGATGAAGAACTATGTAGGTAAGTCCCAGTACCTATGCCATGAACAGATCCACACTTCCAGCACATGACAAGGGAATAACTCCTGGCCAAGGTGTGCTTTAGTCAAGTGAGGGCACAGGTGAGACACAGCAAAGCAACCAAGGAACCCCTGAGCTGGACACAGCTCCTAAAGCACTTTGGGGACACAGCAGGACACTTGAAATCTGCTTCTCCATGTATTGTACCCAACTTCATTCTCCAAACCAAAAGAACGAAAGATTATCTTGTTTAAAAAAAACAATTAAGCTCAGGTGTCCTCAACATTGACACTAAATTCAGGAAAACCACATTTTGCCCCAGCACAGGTGCCCAGAGAAGCTGTGGCTGTCCCAGGCCAGGCTTGGAGCACCCTGGGACAGTGGAAAGTGTCCCTGCCATGCCAGGGGGTGAGGTGATGATTTTAAAGGTCCCTTCCAACCCAAACCACCCAGGATTTTATGATTCTATGATTTCTTGTTGGTGAGATAAAGAAAAGCAATTTCCATGCTCCTCAGAAGTTGTTTCTGTAATTATTTTGCTAGGTAGGAAGAGTGCCCAGCAGGGCCTGGGGACATCAAGATTACCAAGTTTCTCAGTGCAAGAGAAAACCTACATTAAAGGCACCTCGGATTTCCTGGGAATTGGCCATTTCACCACTCGTTATGTTCTGCAGAAGAACTTTCCCCCCCTCCAAGTGGCCAGTTACCACACTGACCATGACCTGGTTGAACTGGTGGATCCCAACTGGCCAGCTCCAGGCCCTAAGTGGCTCTACTCTGTGCCCTGGGGGTTCAGAAGGTTGCTCAACTTCATTAAGGTGAGTAGAGCAGATCTTTAATTATAAAGGAAGCAAACAAAATGCCTTGTTTAGATTTAGATTCTCAACAGTTCCAGCTATTGGTCTTGTCCTAGTGGGAGCTTTCTTTGTCAAAACCCCCTTAATTTCAGCTCAGAAAACTACAGAATTAAATAATTTTAAAATAAACCCCACAGTTAAATTCCTACTACACATTTTTCTTACTTAGGTAAGTAAATGTAGAAAATTGCTTTTAATGCACTTTGCTAATTCACATATTCTGTCAAAATAAAATTATTTTATGTGAACCAATGTAAACATTTCTGTTTGCAGACCCAGTATGGGAACCCCCTGATTTATGTGACAGAGAATGGAGTGTCTGAAACAGTGCAGAGCCCTCAGCTGTGTGATGAGTGGAGGATCCAGTACCTGAAGGGATACATCAACGAGATACTCAAAGGTCACTTAAAAACAGCTTTACAGGATTTGACTTCTGAAGTATTTTCACCTTCTGCTTATTTTTCACTTTGTCATTTCCATCACAGAGAAATAACTATTCACAAGTCAAAATGGACAGCAAACCAGACTCTCATATTTTCACAAAATATCAACCTAAGCAAAATATTAATACTAATAACTACAATAACCTACCTGAGATTTAATACTGCAATAAATCACCAGTTTCCACTTCCAGAAAGGAGAAATTGCTATGCCCATAGAGCTCTAGTACCTCTAAGCTAAAAAGACACCATCAAAGAATCTAAATTAATTAATTTGCACTTCATTTTTCTGTTCTCCCCCCAACCTCTTCCTGCTATAAACCAAAACATTGACAGAACCATATTTTAAGGACAAACCCCACCTTTATCAGTGATTTGTGTTCTGTTTCCAGCTCTAAATGATGGTGTAAATGTCAAAGGTTACACTGCCTGGTCACTGCTGGATCAATTTGAATGGAACAAAGGCTTCTCTGAAAGATTTGGGCTTTACCACATTGACTTCAAAACCAAGGACAAACCCCGGTACCCAAAGGCATCTGTTCACTACTATAAGAAGATAATCAGTGCAAATGGATTCCCAAATCCAAGAGAGGTGATGTCAGCTGCTCATTTTGATCTTTTTTTTTCCTTTTTCTTTATGTGCAAATATGACATTGAATTTCAGGAAACAACTTGTATGAATTTAGTAGAGAAGTGACACTTTGGTTCTGTAAATTAGGGATCTGTTTAATACAGAGATATTCAGACACTGAAAGTGGGAACAGCCTCAATTACTGTTTCTAAAGCATTCCACAAACTCCAGCTGCACTTATTGATGCAGTCAAAAATTCCCCACCAGAAGTTATTTAGCAGATTTCTAGGCAGAAAACTCCACATATGTACTACTCCAGAAAATAACCTGGAATGTAACCTGGAATGCTGTTAAAAATTTTATTAAACAATTAACTCGGAGAAATCCACTGGAATAAAAACAACAAAGAAACTTTCTTGTGTTGGTAGAATAAAGGAGTTTCAGGTTAATTGTAGGGACAAGGAGGGAGAAGTGGGAGTGAGGAGGACGCTGCAGTCTCACAGAACTGTCACCCTTCCCCAGGTGGAAAACTGGCATCAGAGGGCCTTGGACACCTGCTCTGCCACACCCCAACACCTTGCTGCAGGTAATGATGGCTCTGTTTTGTTCTATAAAAGCAGATTCTGTAAAGTTTAGATATTAAATTGCTCTCTGAATGCTGCTAAAAGGTATTTTCTCCCCAAAAGCACTACAAGCCTCTAAAGAAAAATGTCTTTATTTACTGACTCCCAGCTAACACCACTGTAGCTTAAATGGATCAGCTGTGGGTGTTACTGAAATACAGGAACTGGAAGAGCTACTACTTAAAACTGAGGTTGGGGATGACAGAATTCTCCTTAATATAAAACTGCTGAATGCTTTTTCAAACACAAACCAAACCCAGACAAATCAAGACAACCACACAGACAGAAAATCTCCAATTGTTTGACTTTTACATAAAGTGGAACTATAAAAATAAATAAAAGGGCTAAGGACTGGCCTAAGATTAAATTTGGACTCTGATGCTCCTGGTAACAAAGAAACCCCAACACAACTGATCCAGAACACCTAAAAAACATCCTGGTGTAATTCAGGACCTTTCAGAAATTTAACTTAGAAAGAAAAAGAGAGGGAAAACTATCATGGATTTGCTCCAGTTTGGGCAGACTTAGGAAATTCTGTTTGCTTTGTTTGCTGTTTATGCCAATGTCAACAATTTTAAGTTTAAAAAGATCTTTATGTTAAGTTAGGTATTACTGAACTCCAGGGGATTAAATCTCTTACATATTCCTCATTTCTCAAATTTTAGATTCCCTGATTACTCACATGGAAATGGTGACAGAGATTGTTCTTCCTACAGTTTTCATACTCTGCATTCTCATCAGTATTGTCCTCCTCATTTTCTACCTTCGAAACCACAGCTAAAACTGATTTTTGCAAATATCTTCACTTGCCAAAAGGACTAAGCTGCAACTGTTTTGAGTAGTTAAAATTTACCACAGATGTCTCTTTTTATACCCCTGTAATGAAATGTTATTTATCAATCCACCTAAAGCTCTTATAGTTTTTCTATTCAATTCCCAAACCATCTTTTTGTTTTTACCAAAATACAAAATACATTCTCTTTCCACTGATTCTAAGCAGTAGATTTTACAATGAATGATGAAGCATCACTTGATCCCAGGAGAACATAATATTGCTTGGTTTGTGGGTTAAGATAATTCACACTTTGAACAATGTCTGATTGCATTTTTAATAATCAAAAAATAAAATATGAAACACCAAAGTGCACAACTTTGTTGAATGCCTGTAAATATATGAAAATTATCCACCATATTTACAAAATATGTATACTGTACAGTCATAATTGCACTGCATTTTTAACAAATTAGGTGCCTACAGGTGAATTGTGGCTGTGGAGGTCTCACTTAAGTGTAATAAAGCAAATAAATCAGTGAAGATGAACTGTTTCAGGCCCAGAGTTTCTAAAAGTTCTGTTGGGAGAGCAAACACTGAATTTTCCCCCTTTCTGTACCTTTCCAGTCCTGCTTGCTCAGTAACATCTACTTAAGTGAACTGCACCTGAGTGCACTGAGTCATGGTAATGAAGTACAGCCTTTCTTCACTGCTTCCATTTACTGTGGATTCGGACAAGAAACCTGCAAGGACAAAGGGGAAAGCTGGGATTAGCCACTCTTGTTAGAAGCAGAGATTAGTTCATGGAGCAGCTTCCAGAGCTGCTTTCCAAGTGCAGTTTTACTGAAGCACTTCAGGACAAAAATCAATAATGACAGGAAAAGATTAACCAAGCCCTCACATCAAACCTCATCCTAAAAGGACAAACCATTTCTGTACCAGTCTCTCTGCTTAATTCTTCCCCATTCTGATGCTTTTCTACTTGTTCTACATTTGCTTGCAGCAAGGCAGATCTTCTCCCCTTTGCACCTTCTCTGACTTGAGATCAGCATTAACAACAGGGAAATTTCTCCTCAAAATTCTTCTCAGATTCATTGGCAAACATTTTAGAAATAAGATGCAAGATGTTTTTGGGTATCAATCATCCCATATTTGGAACTATTCTGTCAATTTAACTCTAAAAATGTTACTCAGCCAAGGTGAAAAGGCAAAAAGTCACCACTTTCTGAATATCCTTAATTCTGTAAATACCACCCCATTCTTTTAGTAGAAGGCAAAATGTCATTTTGCTTTTGCTGAAAAGTAAATATAAGCTCAGACCCACTGAACTCAGGATAAAACCTGAATTTGTTTGAAGTTTGTGCTTTGATTAGTTCATTTCACCACCAACATTCCCCACCTGAATTGTTTGATGTCCCATGTTCAACTGGAGCATTGGTACTGACTTGCCACGTTGTTTTAGCCTCCTTCTGTCCATGCCCACTACTTATCTCCACCTTCCACACTTCAGGATTATCACTGAGAGAATAATCAAAAACCATCAGAATTGAGTCAGATATTCAGTCACATCTCAATTTTATGCTGCAAAAGCTGAAGTTTCTCTTACTTTTGATAGAATTTCTTCACAAGAGCTGGTCTGATGGGCAGCTGAAACACATGCTTCTCATTGAAAGGGTTTTCCTTGTAATACTTCATGCAAATCCTACAAGAGATGTTAGGTTATTTTCTTTAAAGAAATGCTTGTACAACAGAGCATAAACCTTGTGCATAATTAACTATACTCTCACATTTTATTATTTACTTTAGTTTTCAGTTTTAGTCCCAAAGCAAAATTTGGCAGAAAGATCCAACTGCTCCTTCTGCATTCTCACTACCACCAACATTTAGGTGTTTCTTTAAAACTGTCAAACAAACTCTATTTGTGATGGTCATTTAAAGAGCAAAAGTAAAGATGAAATAATTACTGTGTCAAAGGGAAGAGGTTCTCATGTCTGAACTGCAGTAAGCCTGTACAGCTGACCATTATTTCCAGCATGTGGTGAAGCTTTTGAACACGGTGGACTTGTTCCTGGAGATCCACTGATGTGGAAATGAAGTAATCCTGGAAGAGCAAAGAGCTTCTGCTCTTACCTGAGCACTCCATTGCTACAGACACACAACACACCCTCAGTAAATAAAATCATCTTCCTGCTTCTTTGGACAAGACAAGATTTTTAGAGTGGCCCAGCAGACTCAGAACAAAGTCCCACCCAAGTGTGACAAAGGTTCACTGCCTTGACAGTGACCCAGACCAGATATCAAGGCAATTATCTGGGAATAAGAAAACAAAGCAATGACATTTCTGCAGTGTCTTGTTCCAGCCTCATGATCTGCAGTTCAGTTTCTCAACTTGTATGATTTGCATCCCACCATCAGCTAAGCATGCTCTGCTTTATAAAATAAAAATAAAGCATCTCACCAAGTAGGTTACTGTTGCAAGTTCCTGGCCTGCAAAAGGAACAGCAGAAAAAAAAAGTTAAAATTTAATGCTCTAAAGTGGTATGGTCAAGGCATGATTTTATTTATTACCGAGGTTGCAAAATGGAGAAAGCCACCAAGTACATGGAGACAACCACCCTCCTCAAGACATACAGGTTTATGAAAGTAGTGAAAATAAAACAGAAAATAAACAAAAAATGAAAACAGGATGACAGATGCCAAAAAGAAATGACGGGGTAGCAACAACGGTAAAACACAAAGCTATGCTTCTTTTGAAACAAAGAACTTTTTTAAATTTTGAAATTTAAAAGCTGAAAAGTTCCTAAGGAAGCTGGAAACTGCACTTCAGCAGATGGGAAGGAACAGAGATGAAGGTTACCCAAAAAGTTGATTATTTCCTGCATGGAACACCTTTTCTCTTGAATCCCTAATGACCAAGTCAGGCTCACCTATGAAAAAACTGACATAATCCTTCTTCATCTTCTCCAAGCCAACCTCCAGGAGCATCTGAATGGGAGTGATGTCACTGAGGGAAACATCCTCCATCTTTCCATGGTAGGACTGTTGGATCAGTTGACTTAAGAAACTGCTACTCCCTTGATGGATCTAAAAATAAACAAGTCTTTCTGTGATGTGCATGAAACATCATCAACATTGTTCAGAAGGGAAACACACAATTTAAAAACAACACAAATGAGGGCAGTGAAGGGACAACAACTGTATTTTACTTAAACTATCCCCAATTTTAACATCTATGGTGAAATACAAATACATACCCATGGCTGTATCTCACCACGTTCCAGGGATTTTATGACCAGTGTGAAACAGTCTATTAACTCCTGATAGGAACTGACACCTGGGAAAAAAACCACAATATTTCAATTATCAATCCAGGCTCTTTCTCTGACTGTTAAGTCAATAACAACAGGCCAACACACCCTTGCATGAACAAAACCCTTCAATTAAAGAATGAGAGCTGAAATTACAGACTGCACAGCTTTTTAGCAGCTTTGTCATATGATGACTTTAAAAAAGGTTACTCTAAAAAAAAAAAGATCAACAGAGGCCACTGAGCTCTATATACACTGAAGATTATCCTTCAGATCCAGAGAAAAAGGAATTATAAAGTTTTCAGCTTTAGAGCAGATGGGTTTTAGCTTTAGAGCAGCTACCAATGGTTTAGTACCTTTTGCAGTCAAACAAAATGAAATTATCTCCTGCTAGATGCTGGTCTGCCATTGGAAGGTTGTAAGAAAATACATCATCCTACATTCCTAAAATTGGCTCTTTTAGGAGGAGACTTCTGATACCAATTTTCTGAAGAGCTGATGAGTCCTTAAAACTCAGAGATGGAAAGGAATTTCCCCGAGAAAGCAATACTGCCTAGCAGATAGAGAATAAAATGAAAGGAAAAGAGATGGGGCACAATACACTTACTTTTCATTTTGCACCATAATTGCTCAGTAAAATCCAGGTCTCCTCGCTCACCAAAGATTGATTTTATGCAACTGTCCACAGCAGCTGTGTCACATTTGATTTTCTGGAAGAATTTATTGGTCTTCAATGAAAAATGGTACCTGAGAGTCAAAAACTTTCTACATCTGAATTTCTCCAGAGATCAAAACTGGCTGCATCACTGATTTTCCCTTTCTCCAGGGAAACTACCACACAGTCATTTAGAAGTATACATTTATTCAAAAGTGAGTATGATTCTTTGCAGAATTATCACACTGGATAACTGCTAGCCTTGGACCAGGAAACAAAAGCCACTGTCAGAGGCTTCAGGTCTCAGCCAGGTATTGGCTGTGTACCCAGCAGTGCCCTGGGAGGCCAAAATCCAGACACACAAATTCTCAGAGCAGAGAACTACTTCCCTGTAACCCTGATACAGAATAGTTCTGTGGACACAGAAATCAATATATTCTTAGATTATCAACAAAATTCTGCTTCTCTCTTAATAGAAAGTAGATCTAAACCATTCCTTGTAGGCTGAGAAGGAAAAAAAGATTTAATATAACCAAACACATTTTTTATAATTTGGATTTGCCCATTGCTTCACAGTATCACAAACCTCTAGGTAAGTAAGACACATATTCAACTGATACTATCAAATTGGCCCCAAATAACTAAATTAGGCAAGAAATGCAAATTAATGATAGAATGCAATGGGACAAAGGTCAGAATTCCTAGAAGAAATCAGACCTTCTCCCATTATTTTTACACAGCAGAGACAGAAAGCAAGAGATCCATATTCCTTTACTAGCTACATATATAAACAATATATGAGATTTAGTCAAAGTCTGAAATAACTGCAGTTAAAAGGGAAGCAAAATGATAAAGCAGCTGTTAGGAAATTGCACACACCTCTGTTTCAGTCTTGGTTTCAAATATATAATCTCCATCCAGCTTCTTCTTTAAATCTAGTAGAGGTAAAAAAATAAGTTCCATCACTATGAAAAGTGTAATCAAACCAGTCATTAATCCCCAGGCCCATCATAACTAACAAATACACTCAATAACAAAATTGAATCATTTTTAAATTGTTTTATTGGGTAAGGATATAGTCTGAAAAGACTTTTAAAAAATGTTTTTATTATTATTACTTTGATCTATGATATTAGGACAAAGAAAAATGACAAATACATATTAACCTATTTAACTATTCTGTGCAGTGGTTACAGAAATGAACATTTCCAGTTCTGATGGTTTAAAAGTTGTATATGGAATTCCCTTTTATTCCTGTGACGTGCCACACCCCTCCTTCCCCATGGAACGAGCAGCAATTACCAGTCAGAAATTCCTGGACCAGTTTAAGAGCTGATTCAGACTCTGATGGCTCAGGCCACTCAGTCACACCCGTCTTCACACCTTCAGCCAAAGCCTAAAAGCAGCAGGAAAATCACAACAGAGATCAGTTCTCCCTGGGAGTCCTGCATGGGTCATCTTTCACAGATAACTTCACCAAGAATCACAAATCTCTGGACAGCTAACCACGAGTTAAAAATTTTCAGAATTTCCTGGATGACTTGTCCTCTTTGTATTCAAGATTTGGAAACCTGAATTCAAAATTTCAGCTAAAATAAATGCTTGAAGTTATCTTTGAAACATCTGATGAAGTTTTCAATAAAGCAAACTATTAGCACATAAAATCCCCATTCCAGGCAAATGTGGAATTGGTATTTCCCCCCTGCACTCACCAAGAGGAACTGCAGCTCTCGGTACAGCTGGAACACCGGGCTTCTGGGGTCCCCCGACTCCAGGGCAATATTCTGAAAGTTCCACAAGATCACCTCAGTTTCAAACTTTAGAAATCAACTGTCCTAAAATCATCAGTGAGAAGCATGTCAGGACACTTACAAATCAGCTTGTGAACAGGTTACATTGCTTTTACCTTCTCTCCTTTACACTACTCATGCTGTGAATTGTGCCAAGAACTTGGGTTTTTTTGCCTTTTCCATCCTGACTTACCAGGGTGGCAGCAGAGATCAGTGGGGGAGTCTCCAGAATCTTTTCCACACCATTCCATGTGATATCCACACAGATGTTGCTTCCAGATTCTGCAATGGTGTCCTCTATTGCAGCAGCTGCAATCAGCTCAAACCGAGCAAATCCTTTTGTTGTCACCTAAAATGAACGGATTTCAAACATAAAAACAACAAAACTACCACAGGCAAAGTAATTTTAAAAGTATTTCACCAACATGCAAGAAAGGGTTAATACCAGACAAATGCATTATAAACATGACCTGAAATCAGACTGTTACACTATAGAATCATACTAAGGTGGTTTCCATAGAGGATCTAAAACGCTTCCCCAAACCAGCATCACAAATCCCAAAATAGTTTTTAAACTTCAATTGAAGCCATGACAGAGCATAAAAACCTACAACAGATGAATGATGCCTTATTTTATGTTCCATTTTGAGCTCTTCCAGGTTTGCAAAACGGGTTTTATCAGCTGTAGGACCTAGGAAAGGAAAAAAGTGAGAATCAAAAAACTCCATTTGACATAATTCAAATTTGGCACTTCAAATTCATTCCCAAATACTCCATTTAGTGAAGCATGACTTGTGCTGTCCTTTAGAAAGCAGGAATTCTCCCTGCATTTCTCCTATTGGTTATAAGAGCTGATATGAACATATATAAATGTTTAGGATGAGTCAGAGGTTGTGTGAGATGCTGAATGGCAGCAGTTTAAATTTCCTGTTGCTGCACCTGAGTTGAGGTAGGCCTGCCCAGATACAGGTGCACCAAGTAGATTAAAAAGCTATTCCCCACACACATCCTTAGTTAAAAATACCTTTTCTCTTATTTTAATCCCTTCTTGTTCATTAAAACCAGGAATACAGAGGATTTCCAAGCCAGTATCACACAAAGAACAAAGACAGCACTGTGATATCAGCATTCCCACACTTTTTAGCCTGCCTCATTTAATTTTCTGTGCACCATGATCACCTTACCATCACATGAAACCATGTAAATATTGAGCCCTGTGACTTTGTTCCCAGCCTTGAGAGGCTCAGCTCCAATCCAGCAGGTGTGCTGAGGATCAGAACCATCACATCTGGCCCAGAGGGGAGGAAGCACAACCAGGTCACTTCTCCCCAGGTAGGTCATGTTTGGGTTTTGCACCATTGTGTACAAGGAAATCAACTGCCTAGGAACAAAAACAGGGAGAAAGTAAGATGCCAGCAAATAACACAATGTATTAATGTAGACTGAAGGGTCTAAAATTATAATTGAGTATTACATTTTAAGCTAATTAAAAGAATACATTAGTTAGGTAAACCACATTTTGGTACCATGCATTAGTATTTTAATAACACCAAAAATGCAAACCAGATTTTAGGGCTTTTTTTTAACAGGAGCTTTACCAAAACAATAAGCACTGAAGTCTTAGTGAGCCCTTTTTGCTTATCTACACCCAGTGAATCCCATTAACCCAACAGCCCAGCTCAAAAGTGCTTTTCCAATACCTGGATTTTAGCTACTTTTTAAAACACTTTCAGCCATTAAAAGTAGGGACACCCTTTTGCAAGATGGAAACCACTTACAACTCCTCATAAACTAATGAATAATTTTATTTAGGGGAGTGAAAATACAGGTTCTGAATATTAGAAAAAGACACAAAATTACAAAAGAAAGGGAACGGAAAGTTTTCACACTTACTTTGCTCTTCCAACAGAAAGAGCCAGGGCTCTAGGACTCTCCTTTGGCAAAACCTCAGAGGCATAAACAGCATCATCTGTTCTTGATTCCTCCATGGAGTCACTTTCTTCATTGTGTGTCTTTAAGAGAAATGTGCATATAAGTCAGAAATTGCAAGGTGTGTGAAAAAAATCTGATGGGAATTCAAAAGTCTGGATTCTGTTTAACATCTACCATGCACACTTACAGCTTTCTGCAAAATATACATTGCACTGCTTCCATTCCAAAATTTTTCAACAGGACTTTTGCAACTGCCACCAACCAATGAGATCACTACGTCAGTCTGGAAAAAAAAAAATCAAAACTTTTTAATACACTGTATAGAGACACTGCATTTCAGCATTTTTAAATACCAGAAACTGCAAAATTAAATAATCCCACAGACTGTTTTCCAATCCTATTGCATCCATTTGTGACCCACTTGCAGCCTTCCTGCACTACTGAAGGGAGCCTACAGCAAAGATGGAGCGACAGGAAAAGGTGCAACTGCTTCACACTGACAGAGTAGCTGTAGGCTGGAAATTAGGAAGAAATCCTTCCTGCAAGGGTGTAATGCCCTGGCACAGGTGCCCAGAGCAGCTGTGGTTGTCCCTGGATCCCTGGAATGTCCAAGGCCCTGGAATGGGCAGGGCTTGGAGCAGCTTGGGACAGTAGAAGGTGTCCCTGCCATAGCCTGGGGATGGATGATCTTCAAGTTCCCTTCCAACCCAAACCAGTCTATTATTTTACCTCATAGAGATAGCGATGTTCGGGAATACTGTCCTTTCCTTCTTCACGTATCCTGAAAGAAAAGAAAACGTTGAGATACACGACCTTTCCTCTCAACACTCCTCATTAAACAGCAACATTACACACATACAATAAACACTCCAAGGCTACAACCGGAGCCTCAGCATCCTCCCTACAAGCGGGGCCAGACCTCCCTCAGCAGAGCAGCGGAGACACCCGGGCAGTGACCCCGAATCCGCACCAGAGCAAGAGCCCGGACAGCCCCGGGAACAGCCCCGATCCCCACCGGAGCAGGAGCCCGGACAGCCCCGGGAACAGCCCCGATGCTCACCGGAGCAGGAGGCCGCTCAGGTCAGCGCCCGCCCGGCGCCGCCGCTCCGCCGCCATCGCCGCCCGCCACAATCGAACCTCCCGCCCGCCGGCGCTACGCGATGCTGTGAGGGGAGGGTGACGCGTCCCGCTGGATCCCTCCGCCGGAACAGAGTCCCCTGCGTTGGCGGGGAACTGAGCGGCACAAAGGCGCCCGGAGGGCTCGAGATGGGCGCAGCGGGGCCGAAGAGACTTAGATGGGGTCTGGGACCGGGGCTGGAGCTCGGTCCGAAACTTGGACTGGGCTCGGGGGTTGACCGGCCGGCGCGGCAGAAGCTGTGGTCAGGGAGCGGAGCGACATCGACGTAGTGACGGGAGGGTGACGAGTCCTTCCTTTTCCGGTCGGGGCGCGGCGCAGGCGGGCGGCCGCACGAGCAGCTCCGCCGCCATG
>VWZP01004535.1:1532658-1570374 GCA_013396995.1 Dicaeum eximium | reverse complement strand
GCCCTGCGCCCGCTCGGGCTGGGAGGGGCAGCGCGGGATTGCCGCGGGGTGTCGGGGGTCTGGGGAAGGGGGATCCTTCTGCGGTGCTCTGAGAGGTAAATGTAATTGTGTGCGGGTAAATGGAACTGCGAGGGTGTGTAGATAGATCTGTAAAAGGTACCTGTAACTGTGAGTGGATCAATGTGAGGGTGGGTAGGATATATCTCTAAGAGGCAAATGTGAGTGTGATGTACGTAGGATACATTGAGATAAATGTGAGTGTACATGGGATACATCCCTAAAAGGTAAATGTGAATGTATGTAGGATACATTGAGATAAATGATGACTGTACATGGGATACATCCCTAAAAGGTAAATGTGAATGTATGTAGGATACATTGAGATAAATGATGACTGTACATGGGATACATCCCTAAAAGGTAAATGTGAATGTATGTAGGATACATTAGGAGATAAATGTGACTGTACATGTGATACATCCCTAAGAGGTAAATGTGCTTGTAGGATACATTAAGAGATAAATGTAATTGTGAGTATGAGAAGGATACATCTCTCAGAGGTGGTTTGCCTTAGCTGATGGATGGAGAAGGGACAGTTGGAGGTAGAACTGAAGACCACTTGGGATTAGAGACTCATGCGTATCATAATAAAGGAGCTTAGAACAGAATTGCAGAAGATCTAACAAAGCTTTTCCAAGAGTGACAGGTGAAACCCCCAGAACTGTGCGTGGGGAAGGGGAGGCAGTGCCAGCTGGGCCGGGCTGTGTGGCTCTCCCCCAGTGCCAGCCCTGCTCAGTGCGGCTCCCCGCAGGTGGAGGAGCTGGCGCTGCAGTCCATGATCAGGGCCAGCGAGGAGAACGTCCCTGTGCCCCTGCCAGCCCTGGCCGAGGACACTCAGCAGGTAAGGGGGGTCCCTGGGCTCGGGAGGGGCCATGGCTGGGTGTCTGCAAGGTTCTCCTCGTGTCACCTCACTGATGCTTCTCATCACCGCAAACTCGGCTATAAAATCCTGTTTTGCTGCTGGCTTCTTTCAAGGGTTTCACCCTTTCCCATCCCCAAAAGCAGCACGGTGTTTCCAGGGGGATTGGGAAATACCTGAGTGGTGTAGCTTCAGTTCACCATTTCTGAAATACTTTAATACTTGTGGCCCTGGGGATGGAGGCACAGGTGCTGCAGCTTTTCACTCAATTCCTGGCCAGCCTGACCCAGCTGCAGCTTTTCCATGGAGATCAGGGCCTTGTTGCTGTGATGGGCTCTCAGTCAGCAGTTCTAGCTGTAAGATCTTTAATTAACAGTGACTGCACTGCTCTGACAGTGATTTGAGAAGTTTGGTGTCTGTGCTAGGTGTGGTAATCAGCCCTTTTCTCTGACAGACTCTTGTGCAGATGGACAATGAGGCTGCCATCAATCAAACTGAGTTACACCTCAGTCTTCAGGATGATAAAGAGGAGGAGGAGGAAGAGGAGGAGGAATCTGATTCTTGAGAGAAAAAAAATCAGAGATGGATTTTAATACAGACTCAGGAATTTCTTCTTCATTCATCTGAAACTCACCAAGTGATTTCCATGTTGTGCTGTGTGTGGGTATGAACTATTTGATTTATCAGAGTCGAGGGCAGTGACACTGAACACGTGAATTTCACAGGCTGGGCACATCTTGACTCAGATGTTGAAAGAATGAAAATCTGCTGCACAAATATGTAGCATAATCCATTCCACATTTCAAACCTAATGTAGCTCTTAGAACATCTTTGTGTGTGGAAGGGAGAAGTAGTTGATCAGCCAGACCAATTAACACGTGCACTAAAAGCAATAACTCTTCTGTTCTCACTTCCTGATGTGAGAAACAAATCCAGGTCCTGGAGGCTGGTGCTGCCCCAGTGATTACATTATAACCTCATTTGCCTGAACTGGGAATTGAAGATACAGGGTGAGAAAAGATGTGTCCAGGGCTGTCTCCAGCCTTCAGCTGCTGTGTTCTCAGTTCCATGGAAAGCTGGAGTTACTCCCAGAGTCCTCCCAGTGTCAGCCCAATTCTGAGCACAGGAGGGAGGTCTCTCTGTCCCCCTGGTGCTCTTCAGTTCTGTCAGTCAGTCCCAGAGAAGGACTTTCTACTTCTGCTCCTTCAGAGCAGCAGCCAAGGAGCCTTTTATTTCTCCACAAATGGTAGATTAAGAAATGATCCATGGTGCTTGTAATAAGCCAATACTCTTAAATTGGTGTTATTTTCTTTTTCTCTCATTGTAACCTCATAAATCAAGGTGAGGTCACTTGCTTTTATGTGACTCTCAAGGAGGAGCATGAGGAGTTTAAGAATTTAGTTAGAAAT
This sequence comes from Dicaeum eximium, assembly GCA_013396995.1. NCBI lineage: Eukaryota > Metazoa > Chordata > Aves > Passeriformes > Dicaeidae > Dicaeum > Dicaeum eximium. Next base: position 1,568,046 of record VWZP01004535.1, on the reverse strand, counting down.
GGAAAGTGATATGAAAACTCCACAATTTTTGCATTTGGAAAAGTGTCTGGTATCCTGGGGGTGGTCAGAACTGCCATTCAGCCTCCAGTGCATTCCTGCCACTGTTTAATGAGTGTTAATTTGGCTCTTGTTTGGTTTGTACCAATGGAAACTGCTGGGGTGTAAATGTGGCTTCATCCTGTACTAAATACTATTTGGGTTTTGAAGATCCTGGATGTCTTAATGAAGGAATTTAGAACAGGAGTGAAGAGATTGTTTAACAAAGCCTTCCCAAGCCTGACAGGTAAAAAATTCCCAAAAGTCTGAGCCAAACATGCTTTGGTCAAATAAGCCCTTGCAGTGATGTGTGTGAAGAGCTGGTCTGGGGGGACCTCAGGAACCATCCTGGTCTTCCTTGGCACGTTTCAACTCCAAAGGGTAATTTTGACTGTTGAAAAGTGTTATTTGTGCCCAGCACAGTCCAGAGTCGTTTTCATGGATAGAATTCCTGCTGCTTTTGTGAACGAGTCCCTTGCTTTTGGATTGGAACAGCCCAGTTCTAGTGCATGTTGCAATAAAATTCTTTTCCTGCTGTCCTTACATCTGTGCTTGTAGTGCCCAAATGATGAGGGGGGACAACCCAGAGGGGGAGTTAAACCTCTCAGACCTTGCTGTGTATTTCTTTTAGCAAACAGCAAAAGGTTCTGGTTTGGCTCTGTTGGCTGGGTGTAGGTGAAGCCCAGGAAAGAGTTGAATTTACATCCTCCCAGCTGTCACTTCAGGTCTCATTCCAGCCAGGACAGGCTGGAGCAAGCCCTGGATGTGTCAGAGAGTCATTTCCTGCTGGGCCCAGGCTGTGCCAGCCCTGTGACACCCGATCCTTTGGCCATGTGGAAGTTCATGTCCTGCTGATGGGGATTCCTTTTGGGGAAGCATTTCAGGCATTTCCTCATCTAAAGCATCCTTCAAAGAGCTGAAATGTATAGTGCAGTGAGCAGATTAAAACCTTGGTCAAGTTTTAAAAAAAGCTTCAAGAAGTTACTTGATAATATATTTATTAAGAGAACCCATTGCTAAACATCTGAGAGAATAAAACAATAAAGGATTTTCATACACTTTTAGACACTAAACACAGCTGTCATGACTCTTTAGGTTAAAAGAAAGCAAAGTGCTTGGATCATTGTCTTGATTCCATAGGACACTTCCAAGAACTAACTTTTAAAAATCAATTAGAAAGACATACATCACTAAACCTAAGGATGATGATATGTTCGAAAAATAAATATAGAAATATGAACAAGTCTACAATTAGAATATTGCCCTGTGCATTCCGAGAAATGCAGAGCTCTTGCCTTCTTCACCTGCAAAGAGAGAGAGATCTCTAGACAACAGCAAAATTGGAGCCTAACTTTTGGGAACAGCTGGGCAGCAGCAAAGCATGCTCACAGACAGGCTCGGAGCATCCCGATCCCGAGCCCGGGGAGCTCAGGGAAAGCATGATTGAAGTACCAACGATTTACAAAGAGTCTTGAGAAAGTTCAAACAAGCCAGGGGCCGACCCCCCCGCCCCAGTGATATTTTCATTAAGAAAGAATATCCATAATCACCTAAAATCAGCAAGCACTGGAACTCACACAGCTCACATTTGGTCAGTGGACGACGGAACCCGGTACGATACCAATTAGTTTAGGACGAGATTTAAAACCGTTTTGGCACATGCTATCAAGACATTCTTCCTTAAGAGGTGAGATACATGTTTGAACAGGTACAAGCTGAGGAAAGAGGACCAGGAGAGCGTGGTTGTCACCAGAGGCACAGTCCAGGAGCTGCCCCAGGCTCAGAGGCCGGCGGCGTGCGTGGGGGTGCTGGGCTGGTTAAGGCCGATGGTGGAGCAGAGCCACCCCGCAAAATCCACCTCCTCCGCCTCGGATCTCTTGATGAAAGCGTGGATCTGGGCACAGGAGAACAGGGTCAGTGGGGCAGCCCTCAGTCTGCTCAGGAACAGCCCTCAGGTGTTGGACTCAGCCCTTTTCTGACCCAGAGATGGGGTAACTGAGAGGTGCTTTAAAAACTTCCATTCCATTTTCAGTCTCATGAAGGGTGAGGCAATACAGAGGTTATAATTCACGCCATCACAATCAGAAGCCAACATTTCCTAATTACAGTACATTATAAACCTTTCTTGGCCTATCAGCTTTTGTCACACCATGCTGTAAATGCCTTAAAGCCAATCATCTAAAATCACCCCTCGTGGGTCCTACTACAATGCATCTTTCATAGTTCTATTTGTCTAAAGTATCCAGTCTTATTTACAAGGCCATCCTTTGAAACTTTTTTCTAGCTCCATTTCTCTCTCAACAATGTCTGTCCTATTCCATGGCATTTCTAAGTCAGCATTTCTTATCTCAAAGTTAACATACAGATACATACTGTATGAGCCTTCTGTCAAGCCCTAAGAACTCTCTACAAATGCATTCCCCACACTCAGGAACACCCAGTACCATAAATCCACTTGGAGCAATCCAGCTGTGCAACTTCCCAAACCACACAAGTGCAGAACAGCCAGCACGAGGCAGAGTGCCCCAGAGGAATCCTGCCACAGTGCTGAGGATGTGACTCAGCCACTCCAGGTTGTGCTCTGGAAAATGTCTGCCTAGACACTAAAAGGCTTTTCATAATAAAAAGAGTCTCTTTGCATCTTGCACCATTATTGTGCAGCAGGGTCAGGGCAGGGAAATTTTCTGCAGTACAACTGAAGTTCTGGCATTACACTTAAAATCATAAAGTGATACACTGAGATTGAGATGGTCGTTTCACACAGGGAAAAATGCAGGATTTGTGTTGATTCTACAGATTTTGCAAGACAAATCTGGTTAAAAAGTGACAAATTTTGTGTTTCACAATAGATGATTAAAATGTATTTAATTAGTCCATATGGTATGTGGAGCTTTGTTCCTTTGTTCTCCTAAAAGCATTAACCAATACTTTATTATTAACTAATAAACTCAAGAGAGAATTCTTGTGGTAATTAATTTAAGTCACCCATTGTGATTACCAAATGGCAGACTCCACAACCCACCAGATTCTGGTGTCCTTGCCAGTCCCTGTTGTAGGAGGGTGTGAAACCTGCAGCCCCTTGATCTCCAGCTCAGAAAAGCTGTTCCTCCTCAAGCTGAGCTGCTCGTGGCCACCAGCCACTGCTCATGGCCACGAGCTCTGATCTGCTCTGAGCCAGCTGAGGAAGCCAAGCTGCCTGGGAAAGGGCTCTTAGCTCAAATTAAAAACCTTCACTTACCATCAGCTGCTTCAAGTCGGCTCTCTCAGCAGGATTTTTAATTAAACTAGGAAAACACAAAGTGGTGCACAAGTTACATTCCATTCTCTTTTAAAACAGGTCTCAAGTTGTGTCCTGTTGGTTGTACTGCTCTGCTCTGATGACACCACTCAATAAAAGCATCAAGTGCCTCTCAGACAGAGATGGGAGCCTGCAATTCCCTTCTGTGGCTTCCACAGCTCCAGGGAAGGAATTCTGAGTTGTCTGAGACTGATGAGTGTCTAAACCAAGCTGGGGAGATAAATCCCATTTCAACTAAAACAACATGAACCACTTAATCCCTCACGTTTTTTTGCCCCAAGTCCTTTCAAGCTCAGTATCAAGTAGGGCTATTGCATGACTGTCCTTCCTTTTGGAAGCTGTAAATACAGATATTTACTAAATAATCTAACTTCTGAGCTGCAGTGAGCTGCCTCCCTTAGCACTGGTTCAGGGCTGGCATCACTGAGCTGCAAGTGGGAAAGTGAAGAGATGAGGGAATGGCTGCTGGGATAAAGGGGTTGGCTCATGGGCAAGGAAAAGCACCTGGAGCCTGCAAGATTCTGCAGCCCATGCCACAGCCACTGCAGCAAGAGGTGCCTGAGCCTTACAGGAGCTGTCAGTGCTGTGGGTCACTGCTAGGGCTGGGAAAGGGCTGCTCTGAGCTGCACATAGCAGCACAAATTCAGTGCTGAAGGGGGGAATCCCCCTGAGCCTTGGGGTTCTTCTGGATGCACTTCAGCCAATTAACACTCAAAGAGGATTATGCTGATTGCAGTCCTTACATTTGCCCTGGCCTGGAGCAGGGACTCTGACTGCCAAGTGCCTGACAGACAAAGCAGGGCTGAGCCCAGCACGTCCCTCTGCCACTCAGCCACAGAGAAAGCAGAGAAAATACTCACCATTTGTTAACAAAATCTTGGAATTCTGAACCAAAGACACCATTGGGCAGTTTTGGAGGTGGCTGTAAATAAATAAATTTTTAAATCAGCAATCATTCAGCATAACTAATACATGATGATGCACAATCTACCCAGGGATCTACCAGTTACATGTCCCACATCTGAGCAAAGCTGTAAAACCCTGGCTGGTTTTGGGTTATTACTCCGAGATGCAACACTTCAGGTGTTTCAGGAATAAATCAGACTTTCCCTGGGATGGGGTGGGTTTTGTTGGGTTTTGGTTGGTTGGTTGTCCCATTTTCTCCACACACACACCTGAATGGGGTGAGCACGGCCTCAGCTCTCATTAAAGAAGGCTCAGAGCACTAATTAGCACCCTGTCATTCTCCACACTGCCGAGGGAAGATGCCCTGCACATCATTAGTTCCATAATCCTTTTGATGTAAATTTTCTGTCCCTGGGAATGAGTTTGTTCAGGCTCTGAATTCAGAAAGAATTCTGACAAATAAAGAAAGGGGACTGCATAAACCTACACATCACTGCCTCATCCTCCAGGACCTGGCTACAGGATCAGGGTTAAGTTTCCATCCTTGCACTGAGTTACTTTTATGCACAGAGCAGGGACAAGGCCTGCACTCCTCTCTCACTGGAGCACAGCCTGTGCTGAGGGAGCAGCTCCTGCTGAAGAAGTTGGTGCTAAATCAGAGGTGGCACAAGACAATCTTGCCAAACTCCCAACTACTGCAGCTTTTCAGCCCAGTGACCCCCTCAGGGACGGTGCAAGAGCAGGACCACAGCAGCTGAAGTAATTCAGTGCTAACTCCATTCCCAGACTCAGTGCTGGCAGATTGGTGCGTTACATAACATGCAAAACAGATTTGTAATCTGAGAGAATTGTGCAAGCAGATGAGTTACAGAAGCAATTTATCAATTTATCAGTGGCACAGGCAATGCAGGGACCCAGACACCAACTGTGCCTTTCAAATGGGAGAGTTGGACAGTTTTCAATAATTCATCCAGCTGGAGCAATTTTTATTGTTACAGCCAANCAGTGGAGTCACACAAGTTTCAGTGGTACTTGTGAAAACACAGGACAGGAAACAACCCATTGTAAAATATGAATCTCTAGCTAGCCTTGGAGCTTATCTATTGGAAAGATAAGAGAATTGTGACTCAGTCATAAGGCTAAACCAGACTAAACAGCACTAACCCCAAATTCCAGGATGCTTTAAAAGTTTATAGCTGTCAAGTGCAGGTTTTTAAGTTTATAAATTACCTCATTGACGATGTAATCCAGAAGTTCAAAGATTGCCATTGGAGGTCTGCTGTCTGATCCATAGGCTGGCAAGAAATGGGAGAGGTGGGATCAGTATCCCTCCATGGCTTTAGGGGTGCTTTAGGAAGCACAAGTCTGACACTTCTGGCACCCAGCAGATTTACAGGGAAAAGGTGAACAGCAACAGGGAAATGCTTTCATGCAAGGAGACACCTCCAGGTCTGATCCAAAGCATTCACTTCACTTGGAATCATCCTGCTGCACTTGGATCAGCATCCTAGAGAAAACCAGGGCACCAGACTGGGATCTCTGGTTCACAAGAACCACCACCAGAAGGGTCTCTGGTGCTCTGTTCTCACAGGGCTCCTCACAGTGAAGCTGAGCCAGGTGCCCAATACAACCCTGAGTTTTTACAAGTTTAAAGTTAAAATATCCAGCACAGCTGTGCTCCTCACCCCTTCCTTTCCTGTGCCTGCCTTGCATCCCACCAACTTCCAGAGGTTTTGTCATTTCACTCCTGGCTGTTCAGAGAGGACCAGAACACAAAGCACAGTGCTGCACATGGGCAAACCCTCTGGAAAAGAACTGTATTTTCCTCTAGGAAAGGACTCTGGTTTCCTCTATAAAAGGACTGTGTTTTCCTCTAGAAAAGGACTGTGGTTTCCATTCCTGCTCTAATAAGCCCCCAAAACTTCTTCCTTGAGCTGCCTGCAATGACAAGTGAACACCTTTCCTCAGTTAGCCCAGGACACAGCTGTGCATGGAAGCAGTTTGGGTTAAATATTCCAAACCTGCTGATATTGCCACACAAGGAATAAAACACAGCAGTGGAATAAATTCCCTCCTGCAAACGAGTGTGCAGACCAGGATCAGATCAAAAAAGACCTTGAAGCTGGCAGGGAAGGGTGTAAGAGATCAGAGAGTTGTAACTCACAGCTCATGGGCCGGCCGGGCGCTCTTTGCCTGGGTGAGGTCTCTGTCACTGGAGAATCTCCCTCCACGGGGCAGCCAAACATCAATTCCAGCTCCTTGGAGTCAGGAGGGGGAATGGGGTACCTGCCAATGGCCATNAAACACAGCAGTGGAATAAATTCCCTCCTGCAAACGAGTGTGCAGACCAGGATCAGATCAAAAAAGACCTTGAAGCTGGCAGGGAAGGGTGTAAGAGATCAGAGAGTTGTAACTCACAGCTCATGGGCCGGCCGGGCGCTCTTTGCCTGGGTGAGGTCTCTGTCACTGGAGAATCTCCCTCCACGGGGCAGCCAAACATCAATTCCAGCTCCTTGGAGTCAGGAGGGGGAATGGGGTACCTGCCAATGGCCATCTCCACCAGGGACAGCCCCATGCTCCAGATGTCTGACTGCACTGAGTAGTGAGTGCCCTGCAGCCTCTCAGGCTGCAAAACACAGCAGAGGGGAGGAGAGGCAGGTGGGTAACAAGAAATGACAAAAAAAAAAGACATTCTGCAATAACCTGGATAAATTAAAGGATGAAAGCCCAACTCATTAGTACAGCATGCTCAAATGAGTGATTTATTGGTGTTTTCCTGGGAATGTGTTCTCTGTATTTCCTGAATTTCCCCAAACATTCCAGCACTGCAAACAACTGTGAGACTCTTCAGGAATTATTTTCTTAAGTGCTCTGTTACTTCTTTTGCACACATCTAACGGGAGTATTACACAAGGCTCTGCAGGCAAGATCAGACTCAGTCAAAAATACATTTTGTATTGTCTTTAGGAGATTCACACACTGTAAAGATCCTGAAGTATGGGATTTTTTTGGTCAGTTGAATCATGATCAGAAGTGTATCTGACTATTCCAGTGCCACTGCTTCAGAGATGCTGAGTTTTGAGCAGTGTATCCACCTCCTGCTTCTGCCAAAACCAGCAGATGAGAGCTGCACCAACTCCTTTTGCTTAATTTTTGCACCTGCTCTGTCAGTCTATGTTCAGTGCTGAATATGGTTCCTGAGATTATTAATATATTGATCTACTTCACCCTTAAATCCATTTTTACTAAGAGTTCTCATAGAAAACATTGACTTTTCTCTACTCTTCTTAAAATCAAGCTCATATTTTACATATTTTACAAAATGGTGCAGATTTTTCTCTGATTACATGCACATATTGGAAAAATACATTTGTAATTTGAAACTCCCTCTCAGAGAATGTGAGAATGCAGTAAAGCCTCTTCCTTCTGCCATAAGGGGGTGATAGTTTTGTTTCATTAGTTTTGTAGCATTTACTGAGATTATATTTGAGTTTTCTCCAGTGTCCCACCTCAGTCAGTTCCAAAGGCATCTGGACAAATTACACAACTGCTGGACAGCAACAGAAATGTCCAAATCCCAAGATTTTCATAAAATAGAAGTGTAAAGGAAGGTGGGTGGATGAGAAAGAGCAGGAAACAGAGAGAGCACTTGTTATATAAATATAATTATAATCTAGAAATCTGTTTGAGTTAAATACTGTTGTTTTTACACACCTTCATGTGGTAAAAAGGAATGTTTGCATGTAATAATTCTGTATGTTTTTGTATGTATAGAAATGTGCAAAGGGAGCTACTCTAAGAGAAGATCCCTCAGACACTACCAAGACAAAATCCCCCTCGTGGCTTGGTTGGTGATGCCAGAGAGCAAAGTAAAAACAACAGCCTTAAAAACAACAAATGGAAGGAAACTGAAGGCAGACAGCACTTGGCTCTCATCCCTGCTCCTGGAAGAGGCAGGGCAAGGCAGGAGCAGGGATGAGCTGGAGCTGTGGATTTGGTTTTGCTCCTCAGCAGCCCCCAGAGCTGAGAGCTCCGAGCCCAGCCTGCCCCCAGGTGTGTCCCCAAGGCACAGTGAGACAAGGGCAAGGCAGGCAGCATTAAAGCTTTTTCCCTTGAAGTCTTAGCCCACACAGTTTTAATCCCACAGGCAGGGCTGGGAACAAGCAGCAGCTCACTGTGTGCTGAGCAAGGTGTGTGAGAACAAAAGAGCTGCTCCTGCCTTCAGCTGGGGCTGGCACAGCACAGAGCTCCCTGGAAAGAACCCCCAAGGTGTTCCTCACCCCCAGGGACACAGAACTCCCTGCAAACAGCCCCAGGCTGGTTCCTTGCCCACTCCCAGGGTTTCTGTTGCTGCAGCCAGGCTGGGATTTGGGAGCAGTCCCACCAGGAGCTGGTGAGGCAGCACTCTGCCTACAGAGCAGCCCCAGCAAATGCTGCAGTGGGAAGAGAACACTTCCCAAGGAAAGCAAACCATAAACACTGGCTTTTTCTGGGAGACACACATGTACAACCCCCAAAGGCAAGAACTGACTGGGTTCTGCAGTGTAGACACAGCCCCAGCTCTTCTGGAGTGTTAGAAATATTCCAGGTTTTTGGCTTTTCCTGCAACAGTTCTTCCCCTACACACACAAAATCTGATGACACCAGAATTTTCCTGGAATGCAGGAAGAGCTGAACCAGGAACAGCAACAGTTGGTTCTTGTTTGATCACCAGAAGGGGGACAACTCAAGCCTAACAAACTCAGAGCTGTATAATCTGGACTTAAATCTGTACTTACAGACATGTAGGAGCGTGTGCCAACAAAGGAGTTTGCCATAGAATCTATCAGCTGCCCACTGACACCAAAGTCACAGAGCTTGATTTCACCTCTAGAGTTTACCAAAATGTTGGATGGTTTAACATCTGGAGAAAAAAAAAAAAAGAATGGATGATTTAGGAGATAAAACAGGAAATCTGACAATGCAAGGTGAGAATTTTCATGTGCCTCCCTTTGCTTCCCTTCTGTGACACAGTTCTGCCCCTTCTCTGGCAATAATCAGAGATTTGGGTCCCTCCCAGGTCCATCTCACAGACTCTCTATTTAACTACAGATAAATAAAAATAAATATTCAAAATTACATGCAAAAAAGATTTCACCCTATTTCCTGGCTTTTAAATATTTGGGCATCCACATGCTCCTTGCAGATAAATGGTCTCCTTTGAGATAAATAAGTGTACAACAGCAAAACTCCTCCTGAATGACGATACTTTGCCTGGAAATGATCAATAAAGAGGCCCTACATATTTATTTTACAAAGGTCAATGAATTACAGCAGCCACACTATCATTCCTTCATATCTGCACAGGCATAAATCATTCTATGGCCAAACACTCCCTGGAGTGGGTTTTTCCTTTCTGGGTTTGGGTTTGTTGAGGTGGTGGTCTTGGGTTTGTTTGTTGCCTTGGATTTTGTGGTTTTGGTTGTTTTTTTGTTTTTTTTTTTAAAGCTCTGAAAAAATAATTTTCCTATTATTGAAAATGTGCATTTAAAATCATTGGAGGCTGGTTTTTTCCTGTGACAGAGCCCCCTCATGATTTTGAATTCATCACTTTTGCTAAATGGAAATTTAATAAGGGTCACTGGTAGCTTAGCAACTAATAACAGCTCTTTGTGAATGCAAAGGTACAGGGAACAAGTGTTTTAGTGTTTCTTTTATAGCTGTAAGGAGGTTTTTCACTGTATCTCACTGCTTAGCTGGTCATTACCAACACATTATCAAAATAAGCATCCAACAGCCCACACTGGCAGAGTTCTGCTGCAGAAAAAAGGGAACTGGAAAATTGTTTTGAAGAAAGAGAATCATAATTTCACTTCAGAGCAGACTCAGAAGTCTGTAGGCTGTCATATTTTCATTTGCTTTTCACTTTCAAGCACAGATATATTGCAGGAGCTGCCCAAGGGCTGTCCCTGGCAAGGGGACACTGATGTGACAAAGATCTCCATGCTGGAGGTTTATGCCTCACTGAGCAAGGGAGGGGAGAATAAAACTATCTCAGCTGTTTCCCCCCAGCTCCCTTTTGAGGAGTAACACAAAGTTTGGATAATTACCTACTTTGGGAAATTGTGGCTCCATTTTTGTGTCCCTGACATCCCTTTCCAGGCAAATGAAACTGTCCAGGCACGGATTCCTGCTCTGGTTTGTGTATGGAAAATCCAGGCAGGTATTTTGTGTGTGCTGCTTTCAATTCCCCAGCCCTGGGAGAGGCTCTGGCCTGCTGGGCACACAGCTGGACCTTCTGCAAGATCTGCCTCCTCTGCAAGCCTTGCCTGCTCAGAGACCTCAGCACAGGGACCCCTCACTGTACAAAGCAAGAACCCAGGCTGGGAGCTTGACCCACCCGTTTAAATTCCTGCAGGAGCTAAAAACCAACCCAACCCAGAGCCCAAGCAGCTGGAGCAGGGAAGCAGCCAGCAGAGATCAGAGATTCCCAGCTGCACAGGAGTGTGCACCCAAAGCTCTGTGCAAAAGCAAGGTGGAAAAAACAGTGTTTGCAGAACACACTGGAAGCACAGCAGAGCCTGAACAAATCACAGGTACCCAGGTTTGTGCTGCTCATCAATGCACAGCTAAAAATTCAACTCAGAACAAAGATGTAAATCCCCACTTTCATCTCTAGAGTTCATTGATACTTCATAATTAAATGGCAAAGAAAAAAATCATTACCATTCCACTGTCAGTGCCCCAAAGAAAATTCTCTTTATGAGCATTCTGAAGTTTCAGAATGCCCCTTGGTCTCTTGAAGGTTTTCCCCTCAGTGTGTTTGCAGGGGGCAATGGCACACTGCAGCTCTCAGACCAGCACAGCACCATCTCCTCACTGGATTTCTGCACAGAGCTTCTTCTCCCTGGAGTATTTTCATTTTCCACACAAGGCACCCCATGTGATCAGTGTGAGGTTTGGAAGGCTGCTGCATTTCCACCCCTCTAAATGTAGCACCTATTCTATTTTCACTCCAGAGCCTCTGAGCACTTGAGCAGTTTCTCTGGAAACCAGAGATTTGTATTGCCAGAGGAACAGGAATGCCAAGGCATCCTGCAAAATGTATGCTGGAACTTGCAAGGAACAGACAAAAGGAACATAAAATGTGTTATGTAAGGATTTCAGTTTTAAAGAAAGTGGAAGATATTTTATAAACCATCCCAGACAAGCCAGGAAGAGAAGTCCTTTGCCAGGGAGATGGATGTGTGACACTGCAAAGGGAGCTGGTAACACAGAGAAGTTTCCAGAAAGCCTGATAATCCCTCTAAGAGGTTCCTTCCTCTGCTCTGCCCCACAGGCTCATTCTGAAAGGTGGCCCTGGATGTTGCCATGCACCTTCAGCCCAGATTCACTCTGTACCACTTCAGAGCACACACGTGAGGACACAGACCTGAGATGTGTCCTGCAGCACATTCCTGGGATCTCCCAATCAGTTCCCATTTCCCAAAGCAGGATTTGAGGAGAATCCTCTGGAACTGCAAGCCTGGAAGAGACCAGTGACCCTTCCCTGCTGGGTGGTACCTGCTGCCCTGAGCTGGCTTCAAAACCTTACAAAGCTTCTCTGCAAGGAGAGACTTTCCAGAGAGGATTCAACTCCAGCCAGCACCACAGAGATCTGTATTTAACAGAAGGTATTATTAAAATATCCAGCACAGCTGTGCTCCTCACCCCTTCCTTTCCTGTGCCTGCCTTGCATCCCACCAACTTCCAGAGGTTTTGTCATTTCACTCCTGGCTGTTCAGAGGGGACCAGAACACAAAGCACAGTGCTGCACATGGGCAAACCCTCTGGAAAAGAACTGTGTTTTCCTCTAGAAAAGGACTGTATTTTCCATTCCTGCTCTAATAAGCCCCCAAAACTTCTTCCTTGAGCTGCCTGCAATGACAAGTGAACACCTTTCCTCAGTTAGCCCAGGACACAGCTGTGCATGGAAGCAGTTTGGGTTAAATATTCCAAACCTGCTGATATTGCCACACAAGGAATAAAACACAGCAGTGGAACAAATTCCTTCCTGCAAACGAGTTCTCACAAGCCTGTCTGTCTTTAGATTTAAGAACAGATTTTTTGGCCCTTTGTTGCTATGTTCTTATGTTTAACAGGGATGTCTCTTCATTTTTAAGTCACCCACTCTCCCCACAGCACAACTCCAATAAATCCTGCTGAGAAAAAGCCCACCAAGTGCACAGATTTTCCCCAGGGATGGATGAGTGAGAACAAACAGCCCATGTGAGATGCTGTTCTCACCTTGTCAGTGCAGTAGAGAAAGCAAAGCACAGAAATCTCCACTTATTAGAGCTGTGTATAAAATAATGCTGACACAGTCACAGGAAAAGTGCTTTTACCAGCACTGTTTATTTCAGCTGGGATTCAAGGAAGAGGCAGTTTGGAAAAGCTGCCAGAAGCAGCTTCACCTGCACTCCAACCTTCACAAGGGGTGTCCAAATAATGCACAAAGTCTGTGGCACGGGCAGACCCATGGCCAGGATGGAGGACAGAAGCTGCAGGTTTGGCTCTGGCTGTCCAGAGATGGGAAAACCACTCACTGTTCTGACTGATTCTCCTTTCAGCTGCCAGGACTGGCCATGATCAACTCCCAAAATGTCATTTTGGCTCCCTCTTTATCAGCCATCACAGATGTGATGTGATCACAGAGCAGCTTCTGCAAAGAGTGCACAAGGTCACCAAGTCCTGCTGCTGTCAGAGCACACAGGATTGAAACTGAGCTGAAAAATCAAAATCACCACGTGGAAATGGAATTTTACACTGCAGGGCATACTCAGAGCAGTAAAAATGGAAGCAATGTGGAAGAGGAATTTTTGTGTAGAAGAGGAATTTGTGCTGGTCCATGAACCTGCAGTGTAATCTCTGACACAGCAAATACCCTGAGGTTAAGCTGCACTTAAACAAGATCAGGAGGGCTTCATTTTGGATTTATCAGATTTACAGATTGTAAAACTGAAAATAAATAAATAAAAACTGCTGTCTCAGCTGAGCAAGATCAAGCTAAAAAAAAAAACCCCAAGCAACCAAGATAGTAACAGCCCACTGCTGTGGCTGACTTGAGGACAACAAGATGCAGCAGTAACACTTCCAGGATGCCCTAAAATAAGGTGATCTCTCTCCCCCTGGAGTCCTTATGCTCTGAACAGAGACAAATGACTTTGAAACTGTCACCAGAAATGTTTAGAGTCTCCCTCCAACCTCCCTGCTCCACAAGAGAGCTACATTTGTTTAAAAAAAACCCCACAACCCAGGAATGTGTGATAAACACAACTTCATGTGTAAGGTGATCCTACGACAGCTTGTGCAAGCTGGGATTGCTGATTCCTCTTTTTGGTCTGGGCAATAAATGTAAATTCAGACGTGTTAATGTCTGCTGCAGGTATTTGATAATCTGGATGTTCTCCTGTGGTCCCCAGCAGCTGCTGTGGGTTGCACACAGGGCACAAGCACTGCTCCAGCTCCACCTTCACAGCACAGCCACAGCAGCAAAAATGGATTTATTGCTGTACCAAGGCTCATTCTTCTTCAGTGGAACATGCAGCAGATTAATGGAGGAGCTGGATTTTAAAAAGGGCAACTAAAAGCAGAAAATAATTCAGTACATTTATTCTAAAGTAACTAAAGACCCAGGAGGAGCAACATTCCCATTTTACACAGCTTCACCGAGGTTTTTTATTTGTTTTGAAGTATAAAAAGGATGCAGTTCTGCATGACAGCTCTCAATAAACAGCATGTGAATGTAAGACAGATGGAAAAAAAGTTACTTTCTTTGAGAAGTTTTCATGGCAATGACTATTGAACAGTCAAATGAAATTTAGGTCAGAGGTTTTAATTACAACCAGTCTCAAACACTGACAAGTTCTGTGTGCACATAAAATGCAAGAACAGCAGTTCAAGCATGGATGATAAACCCAGATAAGCTGCAGGAAGACAGAAGCTGAAGACACCTGATAGTCATAGTAAGAGGTTTGGATTTAAAACAAAATGTTTGTCTCACACTGCCCAAGAAAAACCCTTTGAACTAAAGTCATATGGAACCATAAAGAACCAAGCATAGAAAAAGAAGAGGTATTCTAATGTAAATAAAAATTATACTCAAGGAAGGTTACAACAGAAACTTTTATCTCACCTCTGTGCATTATTTTATGCTTTTCTCTCAGATATGTAAGTCCTTTTATTACCTAGAGACAAATGAAAAAGAAATTAATTTAGGAAGCAGAAGAGAGAGTTTGATGCTTTGTCTGTACACGAATTCCAAATGCATGCAGCTTAACAGAAATCCCAAAATGTAATCAGTGACAATCAACACTGAGTTTTAATTTGTCCCTCCAGCTCAGACTAGAAAAACAAAAAACAAACCCAGCTCCTTCCTGCAAGTTCTCTATGCAGAGCTTGCTGTAGAATGGAGAGGAAAGGGTAATATTGAGAAATTAGGAAGTGTTAATTCAGCTTTTATCCAGAAGCACCAGCTGATCCAAAAGCAGAAGCTCCAAGCACAAACTCCAGAACGTGTTACTCATTCCAGAGCCCACAGCTACCACGTACAAAGATGCTTCAGGAAAGAAACTGAAAAATGAAAAAAACCACACTGAAAAATCTGGGAATATTCCCTCATCCCTGGATGTGGCAGTGGCCTGCCAAGCCCCAGAGGTGCCATCCCCATGGCCCCACTCACCGCAATGCTAACTTTGCCCAGGATCTGTTCTGGAATTCTCCCAGCCTTTTTCAGCACTTGATCCAAGGAGCCACCATCCTAACAGGAAATATTTGAATAGTCAAACTTAAATCAAATTGCTCTAAAATATTTGAAGCAGGGCTGTACATTGAAGCCTAAATGTGTTAAAAAAAAAAAAAGTAGCTCTTCATGTTTGCTTTAACATTGTTGTGGTGCAAATCTGAAAGGAATAAATCCCTCCTCAGGAGGAATCAGTTGAGTTTGTGTTTATTTTAAACAAACATTTGGCCACTAACAACGTCCACTCAAATAAACACTGCACACAATGCTCTTCCAGAGCAGCATTCCCATGGTTTGATCTCCTTAAGGAAGCACTGGCCACAAACAGTGACAAGCAAGCAGGAAGGATTTCACAGACTTCTGTCATTCTCAGTCCAATGCATTTTTTTTCTTGTCACAGCCATCCACAGTAATCCTCCTCCTCCAAAGACAAAAAGATTTTATTGATCTTGATTATGGGGCTGAAAACTCATCATAGTGGAAGAGACAGAGTTTTCTGCTTGAAAATCCCAGAATGATGGGGTTGGAAGGGAGCTGTAACCCTGGGGCAGGGACACCTTCCCCTGTCCCAGGCTGCTCCAGCCCCGTCCAGCCTGGCCTGGGACACTCCAGGGATCCAGGGGCAGCCCCAGCTGCTCTGGAAGCTGTGCCAGTGGCACCCCAGGATTGTGAGAGAACCCAGATCCCTGTCCCACTCCTCCCCCAGAGCAATCCTGCACAGGAGGAGCTGCCTCTGTCAGTTCTGCACGTCCAGGGCGGCTCTTCCAAGGATGGTTTGGCACAGGAAGAACCAAAACAGGGAGAAAATGTTTTGCAGGTTCCCTGGTAAGCCATGGCCTTGTTTATTAGATTAAATAAACTGCCTGCATGCACACACACCCCCAGCAAAGGCAAATATATCCCACTGTTGCTAAGAGCTTTTCAAAAGGAAAACTGGGAAAAATTCTGTTTATTTTTAGCAACTGATTCAACAATAGACTTGTGCATAAGGTCTGGATTCTCTGGAGCAGGGAATATACAACCAAAGAAGAAATTGAAAAGTTACTTTTCCAATTTAAAACAATATCCTGTTGTCTGGATCAGCACTGGATAACTCCCAATACTTGACATAAAAATCCAACTGAAGTAATTAATTGCCTTCTGCCTTCACCTCCCCTTTGGAAGTTTTCACTAACATTTACACAGGGTGAAAGCAAAAAAAAAGGAAAACAAAGATTTATTATTTGAGGATTAAAATCTACAACTCTTATGAGAAGGGAAGTATATAAATACTTATCTGATCATGTATTTTTGTAAAAAACACACCCACATACCCCACACTTGATTAAAAATACACCAGCAAAAAAAAAAATCTCTAGAAATCTCTTGTTAAACCAGTCTGAATTTCTGGACAGCTCTCTCTGCTGAGACAGTGGCATATTAACCATAATTTTGTTACAGAAAAATGCCTTTTTCCCCTTCCCTGAGGACCAGCTCTGACCCTAGACAAGGCTGAACACAATTCAGCTGCCTTGTGTTGGCTGCAGCCTTCAGTGTCTTGCAGGAGCTGCCTCCAAACCTTTTGCCTGTTAAATACCTGCTGCTAAGCAAAGTTAGGCATTGATCTTGAATTTAGGTGCCTAAAAATATCAAACACTCAAGTTCCACTCCTGTTCCACCTCCAACTTTTTGTTCATAATCCTACTTAGGTTTTGTAACCCACTGCTAAAAATAAGATTTCTGAGTGGTAACAACTGAAAAAAAAAAGACCACAGTGGAGATTTTCATCCAGTCTTTTATCCAAAAGGAGATCAAAAACTTCTACCAATGATTAATGTTAAACTTAATGCTAAATTAAGACTATAATTTAAATAATCCACCTCTCTTTTGACTTCATAACTTATTGATCAGTTTTTCTATGTGTAAAACGTGGTATCCAGTCTGGCTTGGACCAGATTCAGCACTGAGCCACCAGATTTCACCCTGCCTTCTCTTAAATTGAAAATGTTTGCTGTCAGGCATAATACTCCCTGTCAGATGTATTATTCCCTGCTTAGGAACCTACAAACCCTGACTGCTGCTGCTGATTTTCTCATTGACAAATAAATTGAGGCTCTTTAGGCCTTTTATTTCTACATCTGATCTCTTGGATCACCATCTCTCCTCTGGAATGTGCAACACACAGGTTCCTTCAGCTGGCCACATCTGTGACCTTTTACATATTCTCAAACAATGCCCAGACAGTGGTTTTTTAACACCTGCTTTCCTATTTTTCACTCTTCCTTCCAATTTTGAGAGCTTGACTTTTAAATTGCCAGCAGGAATTTGTGTTTTGGGGGGTGCACACCTTCCCCCTGGCTCTCAAACCCGGATCGTGAGCGCTCGTTCCTAAGCAACCATCGATTCCTTCTAAAAATTCTGAGGGACCAGAGAAGCATTAAAACAATCACATGCACTTTCCAGAAAAAAAAAAACAGCTTCTCTCCAAAGAAACAGTTCTTTTCAGGGGAAAAAATAAAGAGATCTTTGGCTGTGTTGTGTTTCATGTTGTTAAAAACCTCCACCAAGTGAGGCAACAAATTTGACTGTCCTTTAATTACAGAAAATTTACTTTTCATGTTTTGAGTCCATATGGCTGGAGAAAGGCAAACAGATGTTGAGAAGAATGTGTACCTTGTATTAAAATGAAACATGGTTAAAAATATTTTTTTGGCATTAAAAAAGCTGTGTAAGATCCCCCTGGGCTTGTTTGCTATTGTTCATGTTTGCATTTTCTATAAAATTTGAAAAAGGGACAAAATATGGATTCATATAAATAAGAAAAAAACCAGAATTTGCATGGCTGCAGTATCAGCGACCTGGTCCATTCTGCAGAAAAAACAAAGCTGAACCCCAGTCAGAACAAGTGTTTAAGTAGCAGGACTGGATAAATATTTTGAAATACAACAAAAGAATAAAAGAGAAGCAATTGGGAAGCTGCATTTATGCAGAGTAGACACTGGAGAAGGGGACAAAACATCTCCTACCAATCCCAACCTCAGATTTGCAGAGTAAATCCAAACCACATCTTCAGTTGAGCAGAGAACTTTGGTCACTGCAGTGCTGGTGGCACTGAGGGTTTGCAGGAATGCTCAGTGCATAACCCCCAGTGAATAACTCCCAGGAAATAAATTTTCTGAGCACTCCCCATGAGCTCCATGCAGATGGAGATCTCCCCATCAGTGTTAACCCATTCCTAAGTGGGGAATTTTAGCACATTTGGGTCTTAGTTTGTGTTTGCATCTTGGTTTTTTTTTCCTGCTTTCCACCTGATATGTTTATGGTTCTTTATGTTTTCAAGCACAACTGAGGTTTTTCATCCCTGAGTCAAGGGCTGCCCTTTGACAGAACAGCTGTTTTAAATGCCTGAATTTTCTTAGTTTTATTCTTGAAAATAATGCATGTGCTCCATGTAGATGGAGATGTCCCCATCAGTGATAATCCACTCCTGAGCACTCACCATGTGCTCCATGTAGATGGACATGTTCCATAACCCATTCCTGAGCCCTCAGATGTCCTATAACCCTTTCCCAGCACTCACCATGTGCTCCATGCAGATGGAGATCTCCCCATCACTGTAGAAGGCCCCATAGAAGCCCACGATGTAGGGGGAGTTGCACTCGTGCAGCACCTGCAGCTCCCGGATGATCTGGTTGCGGATGGCTGGCTTGATCTCCAGGTGGATTAGCTGCAAAAGAAGCCCACCAAATAAAAGCAAATTCACTCTTCAGGATTGATTTGTGCCATTCAGAGAGGTTTTCAACACCTGGCAGGCCCTGAGCAGGCTCTGATCTCGGAGCTGACTCTGCTCTGAGCCTCTCAGGACCTCCAGAGGCCCTTTCCAACCCAAATTATTCTACAATTTAACTGTAAAATAATCCATCCTTGTTTTCCTAGTGCCCAAGGGGAAACACTACAATACAGCACCCAGGAAAAGGCAGGAATTCCATCCTCTTTTCACAAAATACTTCTCCAGCAGAAACTTTTTGTTCCAGCACATTTCCTTAGGGAANATGAGCTCCATGCAGATGGAGATGTCCCACAGCCCACTCCCAGCACTCACCATGTGCTCCATGCAGATGGAGATCTCCCCATCACTGTAGAAGG
The DNA here is from genome assembly GCA_013396995.1 of Dicaeum eximium. Taxonomy (NCBI): domain Eukaryota; kingdom Metazoa; phylum Chordata; class Aves; order Passeriformes; family Dicaeidae; genus Dicaeum; species Dicaeum eximium. Next base: position 1,548,922 of record VWZP01004535.1, on the reverse strand, counting down.
CCCCGTAGAAGCCCACGATGTAGGGGGAGTTGCACTCGTGCAGCACCTGCAGCTCCCGGATGATCTGGTTGCGGATGGCTGGCTTGATCTCCAGGTGGATTAGCTGCAAAAGAAGCCCACCAAATAAAAGCAAATTCACTCTTCAGGATTGATTTGTGCCATTCAGAGAGGTTTTCAACACCTGGCAGGCCCTGAGCAGGCTCTGATCTCGGAGCTGACTCTGCTCTGAGCCTCTCAGGACCTCCAGAGGCCCTTTCCAACCCAAATTATTCTACAATTTAACTGTAAAATAATCCATCCTTGTTTTCCTAGTGCCCAAGGGGAAACACTACAATACAGCACCCAGGAAAAGGCAGGAATTCCATCCTCTTTTCACAAAATACTTCTCCAGCAGAAACTTTTTGTTCCAGCACATTTCCTTAGGGAAATGTGTCAAAGATGCACTGACTCAGAGGCAGCTGCTAAAAAATATCTGTCCAGGTGTTTGTAAAGCATTAGTGGAAGGAATGAGCTCAACCTCCAATTAAAAACTCCCCAGTACTTCTCCCCCACTAGACTCTTTATCCCATACAATACAAGTGTGTTCCCTATGTGAAAGGAAAGATTATGGAAATTAAATTTTGGTTAATAAATGGAAGAAAAATCACAATTCAGCAAACATCTCAGTTGCATCAAATATTAATGAATTTGGGCAAACTTTCCTGTTAAACCCACAGCAGGTGAAAAAATAAAAATCAATTAAATTGATTTAGTTCAAGAAAACCTCAGTGACTTGTGCATTTTGTAATTCTCACATCTTAGAGCTGGGCATTTTCCTTTGCTTCCCCTCAGACTGCCAGTGTCCTCAGCATAGTTTATTCTTAGCACATGCACATTTTCCTTTAGTTTTGCTGAAGATGATGCTGTCCCCTTCTTAAAAAAAAATACCTGAAGTCTTCAACCTCTCAACCAAAAAAAAAAAGGGAAGTTCCCAGAGTAGTAAAACAATGGGACTTGGAATGAGTGTTCTGTTCCCAGGGACACTGACAGGAAGTGAAAGCTCCTCATGTAAACAGAATGAGAATTAAAACATCAAGCTATTTCAGTTTAAAAAACAAACAAACAAACAAACAAAAAAAACCTCATCCTCTTGCAAACTAGGTCACAACTGCTCCAGATTGTAAGGCATGAAAAATATTCTCACAGAAGGAAAAATCCCTTCCTGCCCAGAAACTGCATCCCAGGATGGAACTGGGGATGCAGAACAGGAGATGTCACTGAACTCCAATGCATTCCCTCATTCCCATTTTTTCGAGTTCTCTTCTTCTCCAGTCTCATCCAGAGGCCCTTTTCTGGTGTGTGCCTGTGAAGAAAGCTCTTAAAACAGGTGATACCTTTTCCATTCCTCTAAACTTATTGCCCAGAATACAGAATATTGCCACCTTTGTCTAATTTTTAACTTCCAGTAATTTTTTAAGCCTCCTACTCCTGAGTGAGAAGGAGAAAGGAGGAACAAATGGCAATCCTTTCATTACTACCATGTGTGACACTATTTCTGAAAAACTGGGAAGCTCACGTAGGATGAGGAAGTGCAATCTTTCCTACTTATGAAAACACACCCCCCTTCTCTGAAAGTTGGCATTAAATAGTAATTTTTGTGTGTCAACACTGATTATTTCTCTAACTAAAATCACTGTATGTCAGAAACAACACCCTCTATAAACACCATCCCCAGGTTGTTCTCTCTGACCCCCTCACCTTTCTTGCCATGATGAGGCCAGAGGGTTTGTGAGACACTTTGAAGACCACACCACCATTGCCTGCTCCCAGCTCACTGATCTTCTCAAAGTCATCGTCCTTCAGCTCCCCAACCTTCTGCTTCTGGGTCAGGAACGCTTCCAGGCGCTTTCGCTGCTGCTCATCCAGCTCCAGCTCCTCCAGCTTCTTCTGAAGTGCTTCCAAATTTGTCCTGCACAAGAGAAGCACAGGACTGAGTACTGCTCTGAGGGGAAGAGTGAGGGAACAGAGGTCAGAGTAAAATCACTCCATTTTTGCATACGTTGTTTAGAAGGAGACAATCTGCACAGTCACCCCCGCGAGATGTGTTGCTGCAACTCTGATTTAAGTAAACTGTGTTTTATCCCAGATAAAACAATGACAAACTCATGATACCCAGCTTCCCCATCCCTGAGGTCCTGCCCAAATCCAGGCATTTGAGGTTGCCCACCTCCAGGAGTGGCTCAGTGACTCTGCATTTCTGGTCAGAGAGAGCTCCTGAATCACAGCACGACACTCCACGCTATTTTTAGTTGTGTGTTTTCAAGGTTGTGTTGTAATTTCCTACAGTTTGCCTAAATGTTTTATTGACTGATTTTCACAGGACTGTATAACCAACAATTCATTCAGAAGTTTCTTATTTAGGTATCAGTAAGAAGTCATCACGCCCAGCCAAACACAGTCACTGGAAATGTGTAAGTCTTTGGCCCAAAGGTTTGAAGCTTATTTTTAGGTTTTTTTTAAGGACATATCTGCTGGAAACCTCATTTTAACATCTTTAAGCAACACAAAATAGAAAAATAAAACTTTATGCAGTAGTTAAGTTTGGAACTACAGACACAAGTTCAGTGTTCCAGGAACATTTTAACAAGTCCAGTTCCTATGGAAACACTTCATTCCACTATGACAACTTAAAAGATCCTTTAAAATTTTCTGCTTCCAACTGCAACAATAAGTTCTTGCAAGAGTAAATATGTAACAGCAAATACTTGTTTTGCTTCACCAAATTTAATGCAATGTTCCCAGGGAACACAGAGTTGCTAGGATGAAGAATTCAAGGAAGATAATCTATTTCTTCAGAAGTATGAAGAACAGAACTACTTTCCATTAAAAAAAAAAAGATATTAAATTTCACCAATAATCAAAACTATTTCTATTCATCACTTCATAAAATGTTCACTTTGAAAATATGTTGTACAAAGGGACATCCTCACACCCAGTGAGGAGCTGCTCAGCTGAGAGGATGCATGGCTACCACCACAACTGTCTCTATCTTACCTTAAAAATGAAGTATCTGCACCAAATCAAAATTATTTTTATAGTATCTTTGAAAGATAAACATCATTTCTGTCCTTATACTTGTATAATCACCCACCAATAATCCCCACTGAAAAATCCCCCATGTAGATAAACGTGGCTTACAAGAACATCCAAGTGAATCTGTTTTACTGTCTCTAAAGATGAATCATTAAGAAATAAACACATTTTTTGAAATTCAGAAATGCATAACTGAATGATTAATCACTGGATTTTTTTTTCCCCCATCAAATGTGCCCAGTGAAGCAAACAAATTCCAGGCTGAAGTCAAAGTGAGGTATGTCTTTCCTAGAATACACCTGAACCAGCTCTGTTACACCACGACCACAAGAGAAAAGCTTAGGCAAAGTTAAGTTCCCCTTCCTTTCCTGCAATAAACTCCAGATCAATAAATGCTGGACACAAACTCCATGTTCTACCCCAGAAAATTATTGTTGTAGAAGACAGAACTCAAGTCTTCATTATAATTTACAAGCCTTGAGAAGAAACTTGCTGTCATTTTAAGGATTACTGAGTAAGGCAGGGCTGTCCATTTGGAATTAAAAAAAAACAAACTAGAGACACAGAAACAGGATGCAACAAGGCTTTCCTTGCTGTGCTTTGGAGAAAACAATTATTCAGTTTTTCTCTCAGGCAGAAGGGGGTTTTTGGCTTTGGAGACATCACAGAGATGCTTGAGCACATGACTTGGAGCAGACAGACTGCTGGTGTGATGGAACAAACAACTGTCATGCTGATGCTGTAAGAACAAAAAGATTTGTTGGGATAGCACTTACCACATCTATTTAGTCTAATGTTTGTCTGGATGAAGCTTTTTTTTTTTTTTAATAAGTTGCCTGTTTCAATCTAAATAAACTTGGAATTCACTTAAAACAGGCATTTCCCTTCTTGAAACTATGAATTATTGCTGGGGTCCCTGCCTGAATACAAGTCAAGAGGTTCCAAAGGCTCTCACAGATGGGGAAGTATTGATCTCATGAATTTCAGCACCTCAGGCTTCCCCACAAAATGTGGCCACCAGTAAATTCACCAGAATGTCCTAAGCTCTAATGGTAAAACTTGCATTAGTTGCAGCAATGAGCAATGAAGTTCTCAGATTTTCAGCACCAATTCTCTAACTGCAAAGTGAATTAATCTGAAAGATATAAACCCAACAAATGCATTGTCAGAATCGCTATTCAGAGTGTAACTACCAACATCTCCAGTTAGTTTTATGATAAGAACAGAACTGTAATAACTGAATGTCAGGCATCAGGAAATAATTTATTTTTTTCTTTCTAGTTCTTTGCTTGAAGGACTGGACATTAATCAATTTAAAATGCAGATAGGTAAATAGAAGGTGTATTTTTGTCATCAAAATTGGTGGTGTAACCTACTCAGAGTATTTCCAGGAGGCAGGACTTTGGAAGTTTCAGTTTTTAAGTCCAAGTACTGTAAGAACACTCCCCTGACTGGTAGCTGGGATTGTCACCTGGGCCCTCCCCAGGTAAAAACATCACAGCAAATTGCAAAGCACAGAGAAACAGGTGGGAAAGTAAATCATTAGACAGGAAATTTTACAAATGGAATGAAACCAGCACACAGAGAAGAGGGATTACTTTAGACAGTTCATCACCAGGCACCACGAAAATGTTCAGGAACTTTGGCAGCTAAAACAGCAACATGCTACTGTGCAACTGCCTGCCTCCAGAAGGAGCACTGCTAGTCACTTAATCTTGTATAAAACTTTTATTCAGAGACAAAGATTCCTATTAAAATTCATCACCATTACCTGCTGCAGTCCTGGAGTTGTGTTTTTCACTGTCAAGGCACCATGGCTTTGCCAGGGATCCATCAAAGCAGGAAATCATCAAATCAGCCCAGGGCTCCACGGAGCCAAGCTCTACTCCAAAGCAATAGGTTATCATTTAATTTATTGCCAGCAGTTTGAAAGCCAAGCACACACTAAACTACACCAGGGATGGGATCCAGCTCTCACAGGGTGATCCTTGGGATGAAGCCACGGAGAGGTCAGTGCTGCTTCCTCCACTTGTTAAAGAAACAGAGGAATCCCACACAAACCACCAGCAAACACCTCCCTGCCCAGCTGGCAAAAGGATAAATACCCTGCACCAACAGCCAGCAGCCAACACCTCTGCACTCAGGGCAGTGAGTTCACAATTACTATCAGATCTCTCTCTTCCTGACTAAACGGAAAGCTCAAAAAAAGGCACACTCAGGGCAAGTTTTGGAAAGCTGGTTGCTTCTTTCTCTCTTCCAAGAGCAGCATGAGGTACCAGGTGCCTTAGAGGAGGAATTCTCTCCACCCACATTTGATCAGGGAGGATCTTTCCTGTTAACTCACATTGTTTCTTCCTTTCTGTGCTCAAGGAAGTGTTCTGACAGTGCAGCATCCCCCTGTGACCTCCCAAGTTCGAAAAGAAAGCAGCAAGAACTGAAACACAGCCCACCTTCCCTAAACAATGACCCCTGATGGGTGTGGAGAAACCTCATCTCTATCCCTGCTCACCTGAGACCCTGGGGGAGCCCACCCCAGCCCTTCTGCTGCCACCTTGTGCAGGTGAGAAAGCTTTTCCAAGGAGAATCCCAGCGTGGGAATGTGGGAGCTTTTCAGACTCAGGGACACCTCACCCCGGGCAAGCTCATCTGGGATCTTAAAATTCTCACCTCCTCCCAGCCCCTCACCTTCTGCCAATGGCCAAAACTGGATGCTTGGATAAAAGAATCCTGGGTGGACACAAGAAGCCCAAATAAATGCCCAGCAGCACCTGGAGTCACTGCTGCACTGAACGTGCTGTTCTCTGCTCCCCAGGCATGCACAAAGCCCTGGATAGACAAGGTGTGTCACCAGCACCATCCCATCACCAGGCCACTTGCTGAGCCCATCACACTGCTCCTTTAAGGGCTGGCTGTAGTTTTTCAGATTTTTTTTTAAACATCCAACCCCCCTGATTTATAACCACTAAAGGTGTGCACATCACACACAGCTGGGCACTGCAGGGACAGAGCAGTGAGTGGGACAAGGAGCACACCTGGATTTCCTACAGGTTGGGCAGGGAAGAGTGTCAGACTGTGCAGTGAGAGCACCCAGCACCCAGAGATGGACAGAAGGCAAGTGCAGACCCTCAGCTCCTGCTTTTGGGGACAGCCACCTCAGCACTGAGGAAAGCACCCCTGGAGGAGATGCATGAACATTTCAGAACACACTTGTCCTCGAGGAAGCAGTAACAGGAAGGGAAATGCTACTTGTAGTCTGCTAGCACATAATGGCATAACAAAAACCAGAAAATAAGTCCTTAATTAATACTAGTGCTCCAAATCCCTGGGAGCTTTTTTTTAAAAATCATGTTAGTGCTAAGTTAATCATACACTCAACCCTAAAGGCTACACTAAAGCTGTTACTCAACTCTAAAATCTGCTTCAGAGAGAAGAAAAAAATGTGGCAGGGGAAAAAGGAAAAAAATCTGAGTGTTTACCAGTAATTTGTCAAATATCTGTTCAAAGGCATTACTAGCAGCGCTGCAAGCTGAACAATTAGCATGAGTGAAAGCATCAAGAAGTACTTTCACTTTCAGATCTCCAGTCGCATGAGGATACAAAGCTTGGGGGTTGTTTTCCAGAACAGTGACATTAATGCTTTCCCCAAGCCCACACAACTGTCATTTTGGAGAAGAAAGTAGGCAGTTCACTACATAATTTCCATGAACAACCTCAATCAGGGAGCCGAAATTAAGTGTTAGGAACACGAAGACATTCTGTGGTTTTCAGAAGACAGACTACTATGTTGTGTGACTCTGCCAAACCCGGGCAACAAGACAAATTCTTATTAAACTTTTCCTTTAACAAAGAGCGGTTCACAGAATAACATGGAAGATAAATATAATTCCAGAAGTCTCCCAGCTTAGAGCACAGGTGTCTGTCTGGGTTAACTCCAGTGCAGCCTCATAAAACTTGCAGTCAGAGCAACAACTCAAAAAACTCCAAATTCCCTATAAATGCAAAGGAGTCTGTTTTGGAAAATACACTGGTTTTCAACCCAGGTTGATTTTCAATCCTTGCAATGTGTTAGAGGATCTTAAAAAACTTCACTTGTACTCAGGTGGGATTTCTAGGTGAACTGAACATCTGAAAATCACAAACTGGTTTCTTAAAGCTCATCTCATCCCACCCCAGCCATGGCAGGGACACCTCCCACTGTCCCAGGCTGCTTCAAGCCCTGTCCAGCCTGGCCTTGGGCATTTTCAGAGATCCAGGGGCAGCCCCAGCTGCTCTGGGCGCCTGTGCCAGGGCTCCTCACCCTCACAGCAAAGAATTTTTCTCTAATATCTAACATACCATCCACTTCCACACTGCAGTGACACTGCATGGCACAGAGTGAGGTTTAATACTGCCAGAAAAAAAATAAATAAATACCCAGTAAGAAGGAGACATTTGATTAAAATCTATTTCTCAGTAAAAGGCATACAAACCAAAACTATGAGGAAAGCATTGCTCTGTCCAAAAGAGTATCCTGCTACCCTAATTTAATGTAAATTCTCATTTTTCTAAGGCTGAAAGGCATAAGTTTTAAAGAAGAGAACAGATGATACAACTCCAAATCTCCTGTTGAGTCTCCGACCACGTGGACAGCTGAACTTTGAAAACTCCTTCTAGGCTGAGCTGTAGGGGGAAATCCTTGCTTTGAGCCTCCTCCTCTTTCCCTTTACCTCACCACCATCCCATTAAACATTGCATTTTCCTCACCTAAGCCAAAGCTTTCTTTGGGGTTTTTTTCTGAGTTAAGAGCCTTCTTCAGGACTTGCTGTACCACTGCATTCAAAATTTGCCCTAAATGAACTTTGTAATCTCAAGTTAAGAAATTCTAGAGCCAAACCTTCAGAGCCAGAAATCCAAGCTCTCTATCTCCCTTTCATGTCTGTGCACCACAGATTTTTCCCAGCCAACACTACAAATTATCAGGATAAAGGAACCACAGGGCAATTAAAACTTCCTTATGGACAGAAAAATTAACTTATTGATTGGACATTTAAAGCACAACACAGAGGATACACTGAATTATAAATTCTGATCATCAGCTGACACATATATTTACCCAAGGCCTGCATTTCCATTGTTTTATGCCTCTGAAGTACGAGCGAAATATAAATTTATAAATATAAATGAAAAACAAAGAATGAACACATGCAATAGTTACAGTATTTTCCCAACTCTCCCATGTGATAGCTACACAGCCTTTGAGGGACACTACAATAATAAAAAGGATGAAGTTACAGGATCAGTTTACAAGGCCCCTGAACAGGCCAGGAGTAGAACTGAGACTCCTCTGTGCAAGGGCTGAGCACAGCAGGACAAACTCATCCAGAGCCACAGCGAGCACACAGGGACCAGGGAAAGGAACTGCCAGAAACTGTCTGAAAACAGACAAAAACCCCCATATCTGGGGTTCTGAGAAAGCCAGGGATGGAAGGCTGGCCTGTATTTCAAATGGCTGGATTGCATAACACTGAACATTTGTCAGCACGGCCATTTAGCAAAGAAATTAATACCTTATTTAATATATGAATCAAGTGTACCAATACATACAGAAATATTCACATATCTATATCCAAAGAGAATATTTTTCCCCCAAAAGAACGTGTTCTGCAATCTGCTGACTCATCTTCCCACCACACTGAAAAGAAAAAGTTCTGGAAAAGCACAGAACAATGCTGAGTTGTACAAAACCCTGCAAGAAAGGGAGAAGAGCTGCCAGGAAGTTTCAAGGGTTTGTTATAAAAACCCGTAAGGAGGTTTTTAAGAAGATTCTTGTTCATCCAAAGAATCCCACACTGTTGGAATATCTCCATGCTGGTGCTCAGGATGCAGAGTAAAATCATCTGCTCCTTTTGCATCTCCTGCTAAGGACTCCTCTTGATGGATGAGGCTGATCCAGGTGGAGATCCCAGCCTGGGCTGCCAGCGGGGAGAAGTTCTGCTGGAATCCACCTCCCTCCTGCCCAGACAGGACTCAGGATGACAAAGGCTCCTCCAAGGTGTTTGCCAAGAGATGCTGAGCACTGAATGAGCCTTTCCCAGCTGTCCCCTTGCACTTCTGTTCCAAAGTGTAACCGTGATTTTGTCTGAGTAATGCTGAGCACGTATTTAAAGCAGGAATCAGCTCATTACTAATTCCTAGGGACACAAGTGATTAGAAAAAGAAATCCACTGCTTCCTCAAAAAAAAAAACAAAAAACTTAAGAAGTCTTTGGAAGAAAGAACACGATTCCCCAAAAATTCAGCTTTGCCAGCTAAGATTTCTTCCTCCAAGAGACATTCTTGTGTTTTGGCAGTGGAATTTGCACACTTTACACAGCCCAGTCAACCCCCAGGGCAATTTGGGGGAACAAATACAGCTGTAAAAGAGGTAACACAGGCAAAAAGGGGGAGGAGCTTTTTTACTGGAAAATTTAGAACTTAGTAATTGAAAGGGAACAAACTACCTAAAGGTGAGATGGAAAGGTTTATCAGACCTCATAGAAAATTCTTTCCTCAGCTCATTTCAGAATGTTTCTCCTGTATACAGTGAAATACATAAAAAAATCTACTCTAAAAACTGGGTGGTGGATTTCCTGCCTCAAGTAAATCCCCTACAATTTTAATGTTTGAGTTTTTTAGGTTAGTGCTAACTCAAACCCCCTTTCTCCAGGTTACCAATAAATAATTCAGCTACACATTAAGTTTACCCAGACCCTCTCAATCCCTTTTTCTGGCTACCAGATAACTCTGGAAGGTCTTGCAGGAGATTTGTGCCTCTTGAGACAGAGACCTGAGACTACTCAATGCCAGTATGTGCTACTCAGGAACTGCTGCAATTTCTGAATTCCAGCACCTCTCAGGCTCCCTGTGCTCTGTCCCTGGATCCTGCCAAGGCAGGAGGTGATGGTCTCATTCTGCCCCAAGGAACCCATTTACAAATTAACTAAAACCACTGCACATTTTCAGTGGGATTATTCTCCTGGCTCAGCTGGTTACCCCAGAGCTCTGAGAATTCCTCGGGGCTCCTCTGGTGGGTTCTGAGCTCCCAGCCAGGAGAGGAGAGACTTCTGCAGGAGGAGCAGGATCTTGCACAAGCTCTGTTGTGAAATCACACCTCTGTGACTGTCTGCAAGGGACAAGAAAAGCAGCTGGATCCATGAGCACAGCTGCACTTCCCTCACCACTTACCCTCCTCACATTTCCTCAGACACGTTTATTTTTACACCCAGTTTTTTAACTCCCCTAAACCAATGTAAGCTTTTGGAAAAAAACACACCTTGTACAAACTAAAGTATTCCTCCATTGCCATCACTGTGCTTAAATCTGACTGTCAGAACATAACAAGGCAGTATTAAATATCTTAAAATCCTTCTTACATCCATAATGGTCAACAAAAAGCTGCCTTCAGCCAGCAAGAGCTGCACAGGTCAATGTGCCCCCTAATTCATTAATTTCTGTGCTAGTGGTGTACACTTAGTCATATTTTTTTTCAGCACAAGTCCGTGAGGTGCTGCAGGCTCTGACTTTTCATTATTTTATTATAACAGATCACATGTTCTATTAGTGTAGTTAAGTAACATTAAAATGGTATTTCTAATTCAGTGAAGGACTATGCCAGGCTCAAGCACATTAAAAGAGAAAGCTGTGCATAAGTATATTTTAATTTGAAATGCACTCTCTCTCCTATCACATGTATTTGGAAGCTTGATTAATCCTTCATTAGTAGGGGATTAAAAAAAAAAAGTTTCTTTTTTTTTTTCTTTTTAATATTTACAAGCTTGCAGTAATTCTACATGTATATTGAATGCAACTGCAATCCAACCAGATCAGTCATAAAATTCCAGGGTCTAATCTTCCAGAACACTGCACACAGGCAAAAAAGCTCCCCTGAAGTCCAAGGAATTCCAAAGGAAAAAAAAAAAAAAAAAAAAAATCCCCCCACAAAGCAAAGCAGAAATGACCCTGCAAGCATTAAAGTGAACAACTCTGTGAAAATCTTCCTTTCCTTTTATCTAATCTCACATCCAAAAAAAACTGATTAAAAAAAAACTACTCCATGGAGGACAGAAACAGGAACAGGATGCACTGGGAAAGAGCCCACAATGGAAACTTAAAGCCCAAAAGCCCAAACCCAAAGCCCCACAGCCCCATTATTCTGATGGGACACAGCCTGTCCTTCTACTACTCAAAAACCCAACCTGAAGCTCCCTTGAGAAAGATACTGAAAAACATGAAAATTGCAGGAAGCACAGTAAGCGACTGTTTACTTTGTAAATTGTAATATATATTGAAGTGCAAACCAGTTCTTCACAATCCCCAAATTCTCTTTGCCAAGCAAACACAGGGAGTTGCACCAGCTATTCAGGGACCTCCTTAAATGCAATTTAACCAGAAAAAACAACAACAAGAAGAAAAGGCTGATTAATTAGTAGTCAAACTATGACTGGAATTTGCAGTCACCCATTTTTACAAAATTACTCTCTGGGTTGAACAGTTCTAAGGCACAGCTTTACAATAATTAAAGCTTTAAAAAGAGAAAATCCTGAAAAACCACACTGTGCCTGATGACTTGGTTCTACTCACAGTTTGCTTTAGATTTTCTTTCCTTTTTAAAAAAAAAATACAGTTCCTCAGGTGGTAAAGACCTATGGACAGCATCTTAAATCCCTCTCAAGGGACCATTTCTTTTCAGCACATCAGAGAAGATGCAAATTCTGTTGTCTACTTTTTTTTTGCTCTGGTTTTTATCTAATTAAACAGAAACCTCCTGTTGTAGCTGATACTTCACATCTGAGATTTACAGAGGTCACAGCTCAGGCTTGATTTGGGAGACAACAGTTGTTGCTAAAACACACACACGGTTATGTTTTGAAAACGGAAAAAAATACACTTCAATCTCATCATGTCAAAGCCCATACAATACATAAAAGTCAGTGGCACTCAATTTTTAAAAAGAATTGTTTTCATTTTAGTATTTAGGCACTTTTGGAAGGTTTATATTTTAACAGCAGAGCTGGGAAAGTTATTTGGATTTACTGAGTCAAGGTAAAAAGTAAGGTTTCAGAGCAGTTAGTTTAACCATTCTCTCTTTTTTTTTTTTCCAAAGATGCAATTAAACCACTTCATGAAGTACCTTTCTTTTCATGGGAACAAAAACTTATTCTAATACGGAAAGCAGCATTATCTCAAAACCTGCTTTTTTTTTTTACTCATGTCTGAGGCTGGGTTGGCTTTAGAGAAACAAAAATTGGTTGAAAACTGTCAGATACTCAAAGCAACAGAGAGTTAGACATTTGAAAGGAACATAAATCCATAAATTGGAGACTTGTTCTTGTTCCTTTTGCCTATTAAAAACACTAAACTACCCCAGAACATTCAGCCAGAACAGTTTTCCTTCAATTAATCTTCATTCAGGTTTGCTTGGTCGGGTTTCTTTCCTTTCTCTGCAGAAGCTTTGCACAATTGTATCTGTGCAGCTCCAAGGAACAAAATTAAATCTGCAGCTGGCCAGTGTCATCTTGGTTCCAGCCTGAGGAGCTGAGGCAGCTCAGAGCAGCAGAAAGGTTCAGCCCTCACTGTGCAACCGCGACTCCAAGGGAAGTGTCAAAAGCAGAAGTGAAGCTCAGGGCACAGGAAAACCTTTCATGAAGTTGTCTCTATTGTCCAGCTGGGCAGAGCCAGGGATTGGGAAGGCCCTGGAGAAAAATCATTGGTACAGGATGTTGCGGTGAAGTAATTGCTGCAAGTAACAACATCTGCTGTCGGGGAGAAACGTTGTGAAATTTTCATTGAAATATTTGGGATATAGGTATTTTAAATTTGAAGTGTACTAACTCCTCTTTATACAATCTCGCCAGGAAAAAAAGGGATAAAAAAGAGAAAAAGAAAGGGAAAGAGAGAAAAGAGCCACGCACAGGAGACTCAGGCCTCCTGCACACTCCTAAAGCCCCACACCACATGCTATAATAAGCTTTCCCTTGCTCCAGTCAATGAGCTCCCATCACCAAATAAGGCTGAAGAGAGAGGACAGGACACAAATGCAAAGCAGGACATCCTGAATCATCCAGCCCCTTCTTTCATTTCCCCCCTTTCCCCTTCCTTTCTGCCAGGAAGTCACGGTGTCAGAAGCGCTCATTCCTAAAAGCATTAATAAGTAACAGAACCTTCCCCCTCTGACAGGAGAAAGTCTCGGAATTCCAGCTCACACAGCTCCCCATGGCCCGTGCACATCCGTTTGGGTTGGTGCCAGAATCGCCTCTGGGCCTCAATAACTTCCTTCCTTCTGGATGTTGGGGTCCTTCAGGCACTCACAGACAGGAATTTCATCGCCTCGCTCGGAATCCTCCTTTCGCTCTGCCAAGTCCTTTGAGCCCCGTCCCTTCCGTGCTTTGCCATCTCTGGAGAGCAGGGAGGCATTTGCAGAAGGGCAGGTTTGTGTATGGAACCAGGAACCCGAGCCTCACATAGCCAAAATTCCATGCAAGCAGGCTCAGGGCTTTAGGAAGTGTTAATATGGCAGTGCAGGGATGCACGGCATGCACAACAGCCTCACAAACACCTGACTGAGGAATTCAGACAGTGACCAAAGGGGGAAAAAAACCACAGCAGGAGAGGGGAGGAAAATAAACAACCTTACAAATTAAGGAAATGAAAAGCAAAACTATTTTCAACTCAATTCTAAAAACATTTTCAAAATCTGATGCGACTATTCTTTGCTATTTGAAATCTTTCACAGTGAGGGCTTAAAATTAGCAGGACGAGGGGATATTTCCATGATTAATTAATCCTGGCTGTATATAGGACAAGTGGTTGCTGAATTTACTTTCACTAAGCTACTTCTTTTAAAAACACTGGACACCTCTAAGCCTGGCAAAAGCTGGGTATTAAGATCCTGTGTGTGACACAGATCAGAAGTCTGGGGGACACACACACAGACCCCAGCCAAATCAACACACGGAGCAGAAAATCAAGTGAGGCAGATCATCAGTGCAGAAAAGATTCAGCACTCCCAGGAGTCTCCAAGGGCTCCCAACAAGTAAATGAGTACCATACACGTAAAAGCAATTTAAAATTAATGACACTTCTTGTGAGAAGAGATACGATATTGAGTATATTGGGAGCGAGGTGATTTACATCAGGTACTACAAGTACAAGCAGCAAGTGATTGGTGTATCAGATTTATTCTGTAGAACAAGACTAAAATGTAAAGAGATCCCTGAAGACTAAATCAACATATTCCCAACAGCCTTGAGAAAAATTGACTGGAAAGCGCTACCCAAGCAAATATAAAAACGCGGTATTTTCCCCCGTCAATCCAGAACAAAAGCTCTGTAATATTTAGATCATAATGCTTAGATACAATCAGTAACTCCTGCCAAAGAATAGTTTTTAAACAGCTCATCGCTCAGTTAATCATCAAAAGAGTTTGCTAGAAATGTCACAGCTGGAGCTGCTAGATGCTGAATTTTTTATTTTTCAGGAGGTATTTGCTTGGTTTCGGGGTTACATTTCTTTTGCGGTCGATTTGGTTTTGGTTGTTTGATTTTTTGGGGCTTTTTTTTTAGACGTTTGGGTGGTTAGAGGAGATCTGAGCCTGTGTGAAAACGTGGCACTGATGAACACAGAGCACTTTAAAGCCCAAGACTCGCAGAGCCTGCCTCACATCCTCTGTGTCACCGTGGAACAGCAGCACACCGCAGCTCAGTTTACATCTCCCACAGAGGACACAACTGCCCATACAGGGGCAGGAATCTGCTCCTCCGAGCCGCACCTTTGTTTCAAGGCTCACTGAAGGGCTAGCCCGCCACCATTGTCTAAAAATCAAGGTGTGAACACCAACCCGTGAACCTCAAATGAAAACCTTGTGATGAAAACATTTCATCACTTGGAGGTGCCGGTGCTGCCCGACCGAGGCCACCGTGCCCACCCACATCCGTGAGAAACGTGCATCAGAGCCTTCATCAGCACCGTGGAACCATCCAATATTCGGTATTTTTTCCCCCAGAAGTGTCCCCGTGATTCGCTCAGCCCTTCCCACATTTACAGTGTCATGTTTGTGTTGCACACAGAGGAGCTCCGAGGCTGTTTCTCCACACACGTTCCCTGCCGTACCCAGCACAACACGTCAATTAGCTAAAAACAGATTTGCTCAAACTAACGATTGTTTGGGTTACAGCCAAGGACGAGGCAAAACAAAACAGAACACCTTTTCTACAAATCTGCGGGTTCCTGTATAAATTCTCCCCCACACACGTTGATGAAATGTGCCATCGGAAAGGTGTAATTTGGCATTACTAAATAATTATATAAGCTAAGAACCCAGCAGACACCATTACGGACTACGAGAAATGAGTTGTACAAGTTTCCCCCTATTTTTTCCCCAGGCTTTTTTCCCTCGAGGATTTGACAGAAGTTTGTTTATTGCCGAAGGCAGCATCCCCTCACTCCGCGGAGCACACTCCGATATCCCCACACCGGGGTACGCGGGAGTCCCGCCCGGAGCGTGCGGCAGCCGGGCCGGGGCGTGAGGGCAGGACGGGCTCGGGAGCACCGCACCCCGCGGACAGCGCCCGGCCCGGGCCGGCCCGCACCCCGCCCCTGCCGGCACTCACTCTGCGGAGCTGGTCCCGTTCACGGCGGATCCATCCGGAGCGGGGTTCAGCTGGATCGGCCCGGGCTTCTTCTTCGGCATCTTCGCCCGCACACGGCGCGCAGGGGGAGCGGACGGAGCGGCCGCGGCCCCACTTCGGACAGGTCCGAGGGACTTCCTGCGGCGCGGCAAACTGGGCGGGGAGCTGCCGTGCGCGGCGGTGCCCCCGCGGGCTGCGGGCAGGTGGCCGTGCGGCTGGCGGAGCCCGCTCCGAGCGCTCCGAGCTCCGGCGGGCACTGCCCGGGATCGGGATGTGCCCGGCCGGGACCGCGCCGGCGCGCGCCGCCCGCACCCCGCCGCCCGCATGCGCGGGGGCGCGCGCACGCGCACGGCGGGGAGCGAGGCGGCGGGAAGCGCCGCTGCCCTCAGAGCGCTGCTGCCCTCAGCCAGCCCTGCCCGGCGGTCGGGGGCGGTAGCGGCAAAAATCCTTCCCTGGCAGCGTGGGCAGGCCCTGGCACAGGCTGCACAGACAGGCTGTGGCTGCCCCTTCCATGGAAGTGCCCAAGGCCGGGCTGGACGGGGCTTGGAG
>VWZP01004535.1:1453933-1532570 GCA_013396995.1 Dicaeum eximium | reverse complement strand
GGCCCCGCCCCCCCCCCCGCCCCTGCCGGCACTCACTCTGCGGAGCTGGTCCCGTTCACGGCGGATCCATCCGGAGCGGGGTTCAGCTGGATCGGCCCGGGCTTCTTCTTCGGCATCTTCGCCCGCACACGGCGCGCAGGGGGAGCGGACGGAGCGGCCGCGGCCCCACTTCGGACAGGTCCGAGGGACTTCCTGCGGCGCGGCAAACTGGGCGGGGAGCTGCCGTGCGCGGCGGTGCCCCCGCGGGCTGCGGGCAGGTGACCGTGCGGCTGGCGGAGCCCGCTCCGAGCGCTCCGAGCTCCGGCGGGCACTGCCCGGGATCGGGATGTGCCCGGCCGGGACCGCGCCGGCGCGCGCCGCCCGCACCCCGCCGCCCGCATGCGCGGGGGCGCGCGCACGCGCACGGCGGGGAGCGAGGCGGCGGGAAGCGCCGCTGCCCTCAGAGCGCTGCTGCCCTCAGCCAGCCCTGCCCGGCGGTCGGGGGCGGTAGCGGCAAAAATCCTTCCCTGGCAGCGTGGGCAGGCCCTGGCACAGGCTGCACAGACAGGCTGTGGCTGCCCCTTCCATGGAAGTGCCCAAGGCCGGGCTGGACGGGGCTTGGAGCAGCCCGGGATACTGGAAGGTGTCCCTGCCCGTGGCAGGGGGTGGCACTGGATGGGCTTTAACGTCCCTTCCAACCCAACCTATTCTATGATGACTTAAATGGAGCCTTGCTTTAACATCAACTTGCTTCCACAAATCGATAAAGGGCTGATTTGTTTGGTTTTTTTTTAAGAGTGCCACTTAATACTGCGGTTGGATTAACTGCGCTGGACGTTAAGGACGTGCGAACTGCAGTGTTAGGAGCAGTGGGAGCACAGGGATCCCAGAGTGTCAGATTTAGCCCTTTTCTGACCCAGAGATGAGGTAACTGAGAGGTGCTTTAAAAACTTCCATTTTCAGTCTCTCATGAAGGGTGAGGCAATACAGAGGTTATAATTCACGCCATCACAATCAGAAGCCAACATTTCCTAATTACAGTACATTATAAACCTTTCTTGGCCTATCAGCTTTTGTCACACCATGCTGTAAATGCCTTAAAGCCAATCATCTAAAATCACCCCTCGTGGGTCCTACTACAATGCATCTTTCATAGTTCTATTTGTCTAAAGTATCTAGTCTTATTTACAAGGCCATCCTTTGAAACTTTTTTGTAGCTCCATTTCTCTCTCAGCAATGTCTGTCCTATTCCATGGCATTTCTAAGTCAGCATTTCTTATCTCAGTCTGCATACAGATGTATACTGTGTGAGTCCTATTCCCTAGCATCTCTAAATCAACATTTCTTATCACAAAGTTTGCATACGATTACATACTAAATAAACCTTCTATCAAACTTTAAAAACTCTCTACAAATCTGTTTCCCACACCAGAGGAGAAGCAAGGGCAAGATGGGCAGGACAGCGGTGCCCTGTGACAGCTCAGCTGGACCTGGGGGCAGCATGGCTCAGTGGGGACAGGACACGCGGGGCTGTCACAGCCAGGGCTGGCTCTCACGCCAGCAGGGCACGTCACCCCTCTGGTGTGACACAGCTGGGTGTCCGTGCTGCAGTGGGCTCTTCTGGGGTAGCAAAATTGCTTTGAGAGCAATATATATCCTTGCTATGGTCAGGAGAGCGTGTTCTTCCATACCAGCCCTCCCTCCACGAGGGAGAATTGAAATGTAAAGATTCTCTTGTTTAGCTGTGGATCTTGTGGGGGGTTGAGGGGCAGGATATGGAATATTAAAGCACCAATGGCCCTGTTTGGATAGCAAAGCCAATGTGGACATGTGTGCAGTTAACTATGACAGATACACCAATCATATGGTCAGATTCAGGAGATAAAAGGAGTTCTGTGCATTTGACTTCCGTGAACAGAGTGACGCTACAATCCTGCCTCTACTGCTGAGATCTGTAAAGGACTTTGCTAAAGTTTGAGTTGCTTTATAAGATTAATTTCTCATTGTCTGAATCCAGCAGAAGTCAGCTGAAAACCCTTTTAAGGCCTGTAGGAGTTACATAGTGAGAAGGGCTTGCAGATTTCTTCTGATTTCTGACAAAGCTGAGAAATTCTTTCTGTTGCTATTGTACATTTCTGTACCACACAGTGCTCCATCTCTCAACAAACACGACACATCCAGCAGAAAAAGCTCTGCAGTTACTCATAATTTTGCTGAAGATAAATGAAACCTCTCACAGTGAGCCAAGAAGTGAAGCAGCACCAAGGAACTCAGCGCTAAGATGGAGGTAGTGGCTTGGTACTGGTAAAAGAGTGGAAAACCAATTTCTTTGGCACTTCCATTTTTTCCTGAGATTCTCTAATGGTCTTTTTCATATACAAGACATGTGAATGCACCACCTGAATGAATAACATCTTTCCAGCAGTGGACAGGTTTTATACTCCAATGAGTTGATTCAGACACAAAAAGAAATGTAGAGTTAATTCCATAACAAAATTTCTACTGTGAATACCTCGGATAAAGAACCAGCCTGAATTCGGTATGACTTAAATTTTTGTGGTTTGCAAAAGTACAATTATATTTTAATCAAAGTAATCATGAATGTTTTTACAGAAACTGAAATGGTGAACAAAGTTCCCCATATATAATGCAAAAATGCTGATAGTTCCTATCATCTTATCAATTTCTAAAGTAAAAAAAAAAAAATTCATAGCTATGCCATTAAAGACATATTTCCTCCATCCAATTCATGATATTAAGGGACAGCTCCCTCCTCTGGAGTGCTTTATCCTTGCACTGAGAACACTGGACTGTGAAATTACTGATTTCATCAATCTCTTTTAAAATCCCTTTGATCAAAGCACAAAACCCAAAAAATATCTTGGATTCACTGTATCTAGAAATAAATTCCCAGGCATATGGATTGATGCCACTGCAGAAATAATTTCTGTTGTCTGTAAAACAAATAGGTTTAACTTCAGGGCATAAGTTACTAAAAATTAAGTACATTTCCCCAGCCAAAACAGAACACCTGTTTTGGAAATTTGAATATTCTCCATGGAAAGAACTGTGTTTTTCTTTACAAACAGGTGTTTCTGGAGGTGAGTCACAGAGGAAAAGATGCAGAAAAGATAGAAGGCACTGTCATTTCAGCAAGAGGCTTCTGAGCAGGGAGACTTTCTGATTTATTGATTTCACCACTGCTCAGAAAAATAGAAATAATTTGTCTTTGTAAATAGAAGTGGAACAAAGAAGCTTGTCTTCATTACCACTTTTTCTCCCTTATAGAAACCGAAATTTTGCCTAATTTCTTGCATGAAGAGACAACCACAACTACAATATAGATCAATTGCATCTAAATTAAGCCAACATTTCAAACTCGATTGCCACATAGAGCTGCATATTTTACTGCCAAAACATGTGCACACAAACTTCTATTTGCAAGATTTAATACTTCTTAATCTATTTAGTGGTTAGCAAAGCAAGTTAGGGAAATAATTAGTCCCATAAAGCAATGGAATTTAAGAAGTCTGGTTCAAATCTGAATAAAATTGGCCAAGAGGATCAAAAAATTATTTGAAGGGAGCTGACAGAGAGCCTGACAGAGATCACAACCTGCCTTGAACCTTATTTTCCTCAAGAAACAGAGATTTAAAAGAACACTGGGGATCACAGCATGATTTCAGTGCTTTGTGATACACTAAAGCCTAAGATATTAACGTTTAAGGTGGCTGCATAATATCAAATTTAGATTAGATCAGCAAGGTATAAATGTAAATAAGTGTAAATCACAAATAACTGAAATTTGCTTAATCCTTAAGATGTGAGTTCCCACTAATACAGACACAATGGGAGCAGTTGTGCTGAGGGTTTACAGCATGAACAGCTTTGCCAACATAATATTTGAAGGTTTTTTTGCCAAGCAAATTCTTCTCCCTTAGGAATGAGCCCCTTCAAGCGTGGAAGAAGGCAATTATCCATTTGACAGATTTGCTTTGCCGTATATTACGTGTAACAAAGCAGGAAATGAGACTGAAATATAAAATAAGGTGCTAATTTTCTACAGTTTTTCTAATGCAATTACGGTAATCAAACAGAAACAAGCAGTAATATTTCCTTTTCACCTAAACTAGAAACCAGAAGTGTTTTCTAGAATAGAGGTAACCTGTGGGGGGTTTTTTGTTTGTTTTTTCCTGACTTATTATTTTAGCAGCATGTGGCTGGTTATTCATTTCCTGAGGAAAAACCAATAATCAATGCCTGCCAGCATTTGCTTTTTATTTAATTAGGAACATAGGACTGGAAAGAACCACCTAGGTCATCAAGTCCAGTTTCTAATTAAACACTCTTCAAAAATATTGATTAATCAAAGTTGCATAAATATGGTGGGTTTTATAACCCTGTGTCCTCTGCAGAGATTGTAAGTGATCTTCTGGGTTTTTTTGTTTGTAAGGATTTTTCGGTACAAAGAGGGACTATTATTTTCAATGCAAAGAGCTCATCATGTAGATACTTGATTTTCACTAATTTTATATGACATTTACAGTATTTTGTGGAAATTAGCAGCACTTGATTGATGATTATTATTAAATCTCTGTGTTAATTTTCATACTTCAACTGCCTCAATCGATTGAAGAAATTGGCCATATCTAAAAAGATAAGATAAATTGATTCAGTGCTAAAAAATCCATTAGTGTGTTCTCCCTATATTTAATATATTCTTGACTATAAAAGATGCTGCAGCAATTGGGAATACACATTTTAAATATTAACTGTTAAAATAACTTTAACCAGAAAGTAACTGCAATTGATTTTGTTGTACTAGAAGGAATACATTAAACTACCAGAAACATTGTATGTCAAGTTTGAATTTATAGACAAATAAGGGAAAACCAATTCCTTTAATGGATTCATATTTTACATTAATTTATATAGCTTTGTTTAAACAAAGAGACTATAATTTAAGTCAGATACGCTTGTATGGACTGAGCTGTAAAAATATGAGAACAATTTACAGCTCCAACTGCTTTGGAGATGGGAGCCTGGAGCCTCTCCTGTTGTCCCTGCAGCCCAAATCCTTACATAGCATTTTATGTGCACAGCTGCCAAAACCTCTGAGGGCTCAGCATATTTATTCCAGCCTGGACAACTGCAAAGTGTTCAGTTTTAAATTCCCAGAGGCTTTGTCTGGAGAAGAGCTGGGGATCGCTGGCTGTCCTGGTCCTTTCCTCTGAGACAGGGGTGGGAATCCCTGCCCTGGACTGGGAATTGTGTGGCCACAGGAGCAGGGTGGGAAGGAGGAACTGGGGAGGAGCTACTCGAGTGCTGTGCCCAACCTCTCTGTTCGGGAAGGACATTGGGAAGGGAATGGAGCTGGGAAGGGGCTGGAGCCTGGAGAAAGGGAGGATCAGGGGGACCCTGTGGCTCTGCACAACTCCTGACAGGAGGGGACAGCTGCGGGGTTGGGCTCTGCTCCCAGGGAACAGGGATAGGAGGAGGACATTGTCCTAAGCTGCACCAGGGGAGGCTCAGGTTGGACACCAGCAGGAATTTCCTCACAGAAAGGCGGATTAGACACTGGGGCTGCCCAGGGAGGTTTGGAGTCCGCACCCCTGGAAGTGTCCAGGGGATTCCTGGATGTGGCACTCGGTGCTCTGGGCTGGTGACAAGGTGAGGATCAGGCATAGGTTGGACTCGATGGTCTTGGAGGTCTATTCCAACCTCAGGGATTCTGTGATTCTGTGCAGTGACAGGGGCTCAACAATTTTAAATTCATTCCTGGAGGTGACTCATTGTGGGGCTTTGCAACACTGCATATTTGAAATTAAACACTAATCCCCAGCACGTTTTCCCTGACAAGGTGACACTGCAGGTGGCTGGAGGTGTTGGTGGGTGAGACATTGGACATGCCCCAGCCATGTGGAGTGGCAGCCCAGAAAGCCAAGTGTATCCTGGGCTGATCCCACAGCAGGTGAGGGGGAATTCTGTCCCTNGTTTGGAGTCCGCACCCCTGGAAGTGTCCAGGGGATTCCTGGATGTGGCACTCGGTGCTCTGGGCTGGTGACAAGGTGAGGATCAGGCATAGGTTGGACTCGATGGTCTTGGAGGTCTATTCCAACCTCAGGGATTCTGTGATTCTGTGCAGTGACAGGGGCTCAACAATTTTAAATTCATTCCTGGAGGTGACTCATTGTGGGGCTTTGCAACACTGCATATTTGAAATTAAACACTAATCCCCAGCACGTTTTCCCTGACAAGGTGACACTGCAGGTGGCTGGAGGTGTTGGTGGGTGAGACATTGGACATGCCCCAGCCATGTGGAGTGGCAGCCCAGAAAGCCAAGTGTATCCTGGGCTGATCCCACAGCAGGTGAGGGGGAATTCTGTCCCTCTGCCTGCTCAGGTGAGACCCCATGGGCACGGCTGCCACAGCCTTGGGGCCCAGCACAGGGATGGGAGTGAGTCCAGAGGAGGCACTGGGATGATCGAGGGGATGGAGCACCTCTCCTATGGGAAAGGCTGAGAACTGGGATTGTTCAGCCTGGAGAAGCTTTGGGCTGACCTAACTGTGGCCTTCCAGTTCATGAGGGGATCTTACAGGAAGGATGGGGAGAGACAATTTACAAGGATCTGGAGAGACAGGACAAGGAGGAATGGCTTCAAACTGACACGTAGGTTTAGATGGGATATTAGGGTGAAATTCCTCCTTGTGACGGTGGTGCAGCCTTGGCACAGGTTGCCCAGAGCACCTGTTCCATCCCTGGAAGTGTCCAAAGCCAGGACTTGGAGAAAGCTGGGATAGTGGAAGGTGTCTCTGACGACAGCAGGAGGGTTGCAATGAGAATGAGATTCTCTGTATGTCCCTTCCCACCCTGAGCATTCCCGAGCTCCATAGTCCCGGGATCGCCTCAGCCGCCTCGCCCCGCCCGCCGCCTTTTGGCGCCAAAACCCCTGAACCGCCGCGGTCCGGAGCTCGCGAGACTCGGGGCTCTCGCGGGACTCGGCGGCTGCGGGGGCGGCCCCGGCCCCGGCCCCTCAGCCCGGCCCGCGCTCACTCGCGCGCAAGAAAAGACTCCTAAAGCAGAGCCTTGGCTGCACCGCCTGAGCCCAGCCCCGCTCCGGCCGGGGGCTCTGGGGTGAGCTTCACCTGAGGAGCCGGACAAGGGGACTCCTCCAGACCGCCTTTCGAAGTGGGTGAGCTGTAAATTTGGGGAATTGCCACTCCACCCCCCAAGGCTTTGGTCAGGGATGTGAGTGGCACGCGGCTCCATGGATAAGCGCTGTGGTCAGGAATCCACGTATTTTGGTTAATTCCTGCCACTCCCAAGTAACTTTGACGAGTTGAAACATTACAAACGCTTATTTTATTGGGCTCAGCAAGGCTGGGTTGTGTGATCCTCTGTGGTATCTGCTGTTTATTTGTGTGATGATCTGGTTGGCAGATCTTTTCCTGGAAAAGCTGTAAATATTGTGTATAATTGACGTTAATCTGCTTCTCTATAAATGCTTTTGGTGTTTTCTGCAGGAGAGAAAAAAGGCTTATTCATGGCAATGCTGGATCCTCTAGAGAACAACTTGTTTGATCTTCCTGATTATGAGAACACAGAAGATGAAACATTCCCACCTCTTCCACCTCCTGCCTCTCCAGGAAGAGACGATGCAGAATGGGCTCAGGCTACTGGAGGTGAACACCCGGGACCCCTAAAAATCCCATTTTAATGCTGTGCAATCGAAATTAGTGGTGTTGGACTTCAGTGCATAAAAGTAGTTAGAAAACAAACTGTAATTTAAATTGTTAATAATGCGGTGCTTTCCAGCTTGTGGGAAAAGTTCATTTTTGTAGAGTCCATGAAAATACGGGCACAAAGGAATCTTTATAAAACTCAAGCTCTTCTGACAAAATGTTGCTACAGATAATTTTACAGCAGTGATCTACAGTTACTCTTTATGACTTGGCTTTTATAAGAGATAAGTGTTGGATGCACATGCACTTATCAGAAATACAAGTAGAAACTTAAAATGTACACGATACAATCCCAGGTAATGGCAATTGCTTTGAATACTTAAATGATGCTATTTTCTCCCCCAGATCCAGATGGAAACCAGCAGTCCCAAACAAAGGATTCTGCTGTGACCACACAGAAGACAGTTAAAAGACCAAGGCCTAGATTAGATGCCCAAAGGTAACTTTATACAGAATATTTCTTTGTGTGCTGAGTTTGGTGTAGGGCTGTGGGAGAATGATTAAGGTATTTCTAAAACTGTCATGAGTTCTTTATAATCAACAGAAGGAATCCAAGCTTTAGTCTGATTCAAGTAATGTGAGAGGTTTTTCTTTGTTTGGTTTTTTTTTGCTTGTTAATTGAAAGAAGAAAGTGCAGGTTTCAAATCACTCTCCCGTTTCCTATTCCCAGGTTGATTTCAGAAAGAGGGCTCCCAGCTCTGAGACACATGTTTGACAACGTGAAGTTCAAGGGTAAAGGGCACGAGGTAGGACTTGGTGAGCTTTGGTTTTGTTTCCTGGGAGGTTGATGCAGATGTGGTAGGGTGCTGCCCATCTATCTGGGGAGAATTGGTAGTACTCTTGCCAGCCAGCTTCCCAGCAGCACCTGAACAAGCCCTGCTGGCGTTTGGAGCTGCAAATTTTAAAACAAACATGAAATATTTTAACGAAATCCATCTTTAGATCATAAAATTCTTTTCCTCAACTCTAGAAGTAGAATAATATCCCATCTGTGACTCTTGTATTGTCCATACAAGCAGGGTTTTGAATTCCAAGGTTTTTTAAAAAAAGTGTGACATAGCACTTGAGGACAGAGAAAGCAGGACTTGCTCTACAAGCTTTCTGATTGTTTTGGGTGCACTTAAACATGCAGAGCTCATTTTCCTTTACATATCATTGTAGAGTTGGTTGTAGGCAGGGGGGTCAGTCTCTTCTCCCAAGTAACAAACAGCAGGACAACATGAAACAGCCTCAAGTTGTGCCAAGGGAGGTTTAGATTGGTTATTAGGGGAAGTTTCTTCACCAGGGGTGTTGTCCAGCCCTGGGCAGCCTGTGCTGTCCACACATTTGTGCTGCTGACATTCTCCAGAGACTGCCAAGCTGCAGATGCTCCATGTTTTCAGGAATTACTGCCCAATTTCCCTCTGCAGTCTCACTTCTCTGTCAGCTTCAGTAGCTGGGTGTTGTCTTTCCTGCTCCAGGCAGAGGACCTGAAGACACTGATACAACATATGGAGCACTGGGCTCACAGACTGTTCCCAAAACTGCAGTTTGAGGATTTTATTGACAGAGTGGAGTCTTTGGGAAACAAAAAGGAAGTTCAGGTATGTATTTTCTGTCAGCTCCTCTTTATGGTGTTTGGAATAGCAAGAGGTAGGTTTAGGGGATCAATTATGCAGCAAAAGAAGACTTAGGTTGTGCATACTGCATTAAGTATAATGTTACTTAATTTCTCTCAATTTAGAGCTCTGTCTGATATTTATGTTTATATTTAGATACAGCCTTTCTTTATTTGAAATAATCCTCCAGAGAACTGGCTTCAGCATTTTCAGGACATCTTTAACCACAGCAAGTTGCTGAACCAGCTGGAACTGGTTGGGGTTTTGGGTTTTTGGTTTGGTTGATTTTTCATGTTTGAACCTGCAAAAGAAGAGTGATAAAGAATTCAGCTTCACCTGGCTGGGTGACAGATGAAGGACTGGGAGGATGATCCACAGCATTGAAGGTCTGTGTGTCAAATGGACATAAAGTGAAAGGATTTTTTTTTCAGAGTAATAAAATGTAAAATGATATTGCTGTGGTTTTCTCATCCTCTCAAAGCTGAACATAAAAACTTGGTACGGATGAAACACCAGTTTTTTTAATGTCCCACCTACAGACCTGCCTCAAGAGGATTAGACTTGATCTTCCTATTTTACATGAAGACTTCAAAAATAACGGAGGTATGCTCTCTCTGCAATTTGTTCAGTACTTCAGTGCTTGAGATTATTTATTTCCCTTCCTACTAACCAGAAGTGAATGATCCTGATATGCTTTTCTAGTGTAGAAGAAATTGTTGGGAGGTCTCTGCTTTAAAACCAGGCTTCTGTGAGTCTTACGATGACAAAACTGAACTGGTGCTTACACATGTGTTTGTAAAAATAAATAAAATTGCATGGTCTGCTGAAGGGAAATGGAAAATGGGTATTAACCAGCATTGTTAGAAATAGTCTTCCAAAAAACCCCCTAAAACTGCAATTATTGAGCACAGAGGTTAGTGTTGCACTCTCACACGAGTGCGGTCGGGAGAACTCTTGGATCCTGTTAAAGCAGGAATCACAGTCATGCTGACGATTCTCTGAGGAGTTGCAGTGCAGCCGGGTGTGGTGTCCCTCCCAGGCAGTGCCTGCTCATGCTGGGGGCGCTGCTGTGTCTGTCAGAGCTGGCACACAGCTGCTGGCAGAATTCCTGCTGCCAGCATCAAAACCCAGCACTTACTGAGGCCATAAGTCAAGAGTCTCTTCCAATCAGATAGAAATTAGACATAAACAGCTTTTTAATTAAAGAGGAAGTAGAGTTCACATGGTAGTTTGTAAGAAACTTCAGCAGCAGAAAGGAGGGGATTTCATTGTCATTCCTGAGGACCTATGCAGGGTTTTGCATTTCTGCTGTCAGTCTCTCTTGAGAGCATTATCTGCGCATTGTCCCATTTGTCTCCACTTGAACCTCGGCCTCCAGCCGAGCCAGTGCCTGGAAAGGGTGTAGTGCTGGATGAGTTCATGGGTGGGAACAGCTGGCCTGAGCTTTGGGGTGCCCTTGGGGCAGTGGGGATGCGTGGCTGCCTTCACTGGTGCTGCAGTGTGAGAGCTGCACTGCAGCCAGAAGCAGGCACGGACAGCAACACGAGTGGTTCCTGCCGACAGCGTCTGCAGAGCGATCAGACTGTTCTGTGCGATGGCTCCACACACCGGCTCTGAGTGCTGCTGAGCTGTGGCTCAGGGCACTGCTGCAGCCCTCAGGGCAAGGCTGGAGTAGGCACCTCACAGGTGTGAAACAGAAACTCAGGCTGGGCTGTTGTATTAACAACCCAACCTTTTTGTCAGCTCATGTTTCTATTCACAGGCTTCAAGTTGTGCAGAGGCCTTGGGCTCTTTTGCAAGGGTGCTCTGCTGCTCTCTTGGTGGGTGGAGTTTGTCTAACTGAGCAGATGAGTAAATATCTCTGTAATAGAGCACACTGAATTCAGAACTCGTTACTCAATGTATGTGTTCAAACTTCTGATTCACAGAATCCTGGAATGGTTTGGGTGGGAAGGAACCTTAAAACCCATCCTGTTCCATCCCCTGCATGGGCAGGGACACCTTCAATTAGTGCCACACAGCCTGGCCTTAAAGGTTGGAAGCTCTGAGCACTTGTTGTGTCCTTTGAATATTGGGGACGTGGGCCTAGGCAGAAAATTGCCCATTACAATTAAATTATGGAATGAGCTTCAGCTCTCAATACAGATATGTAGAACACAGAAATGCTTTCAGATGTTCTCTTGACTGATGTGTAGTGGATCTCTGTGGGTTTAAAGCATTGATTCTGCCCCTCTTCCCCCTGCCACCCCTCCTTTTGGAGCAGAAGGAGAAGGGGAAAGCAATGGGCTGGATGCAGCTGCAGAAGATGCACACTCACACCCTGGCAGTGCAGCACAGCCGAGCTCCCTGCCGGGGGCAGCTCTGTCGGAGGAGCAGCAGGAGCGGATGGAGAAGAACCGGCAGCTGGCCCTGGAGCGGAGGCAGGCGCGGCTGCAGGGCCTCAGCCAGTCCCAGCACCAGGGTAAGGACCCCACTTCCAGTGGGAATAGGGGGGGCAGGGGCCTGAGCTGCTGGGCCATGGCTCTGATGGCTTTCCTAGTAAGTGCTGCAGTGTGCAACTCTTGACATTTTAACAGTTTTCCTGTAGTTAAACTCCCTGGTGGTTGTAGCAAGCTGTGACAGCTTTGTCTCTGGTGAAATGCAACTCAGCCTCTTATCTCTGAGCTGCCGTTGCCACAGACTGGGGTTCTGGTGATGGAAACATCAGTTAAACACAGCAGTGGTGTCTGCTCATTGTTTTCCTGTTTTTTCCTCCACAGAGCTCCCCAGTGGTTACTCAGATGAAGAGTTTGACAGCCCAGTTGCTCAGGATCCCACTGACCT
Organism: Dicaeum eximium; assembly: GCA_013396995.1. NCBI lineage: Eukaryota > Metazoa > Chordata > Aves > Passeriformes > Dicaeidae > Dicaeum > Dicaeum eximium. Next base: position 1,520,427 of record VWZP01004535.1, on the reverse strand, counting down.
TACAGAAGACGCTCAGGTTCCTGCAGCCAAGGATGCTCCTACAGAAGATGATGGGGATGATGAATTGGAATGTGCCAGGGAAGAGCAGTAGCTCCCCCACACTGGGAATGCCTTTGTTGACCATAGACCCCCCCTGCTTTAAGTGCTGTCATACTGAAATGTTGGTGGCTCGTGGCACTCCAGAAGCTTCAGGGAAGTCTTTCTTACGGGGTCCCTGAAGGACAGAACTCTTCCTGCAGAGGAGCAGCTCTGTACATCAGGAAACGGAACAAAGTTCTTCAGCTGCACTTGACCCATCTTTTCCACCTCCCAAAACGTTTTTTATGAAATGTTTATGAGATTTTGGACCTACTTTGAATATAGTTTGTCGTTTATGTTAAACTGAATGAACTGGGATGTTGATGGATTAAGTTGCTAGGTGTGTTGTTTAGGGTTTTTTTAACAGGTCTTTTAACAGGGGTACTGGATTTTTTTTAAACTGCTTATACATTACTTATATTTTTTTCATATAAAATGAAAGCTATTAAATTTCAGAAGTCAAACCTGAAATTCTTGTATGGGGCTGTTACAAGGCCAGGGCTCCCACACTTCCCCATCCCTTGGGTCAGATTCTCTCCCCAGACAAGCACCTCTCCTCAGGGAATGAGACCTTCCTTCTCCTGATCCTGCTCTGCTTCATCCTCTTCTTAGTCCTGGTTTTCCTTACACAACAGCTTTTCCCTTTTGTGGAATGAAGAGGAATCATCCCTTCCAATAGTCAAAAGTACTGAATTTCTACACACTGAATTAAGCCACTACCCTCAGGGCAACAGGTGTTATTTTATGAAGGAATTTCCTTTTTATATCCTTGTAGGGAAGAAGGAAGTATTTAGGTTTTAAGAACTTAATTTATGGACAACATGAGCAAAGTAATTATTTGAATGATTTTTAAAAGAATTCACAGCACACTGTCTTTAGTCTGAAATATGAGCTTTATCAGCTATAAAATCTTTTCATAACTCATCCATACTCAGATAAAAATAATTCTTATTTAAAATAGATATTTAGCTTCTTATTGAAAGGACTCTTGAATGTTTAAATAAGCTGCTTTTTGAAAGATCCCCCAAGCACTTGTGCACAGTGAACAGGAGTGGGACAGCCCCTGGCAGGTCCCAGTTCAAGTCCTGATGTCCTCGGTCACATCCAGCAGCGCCAGCTCCCGGATCTCCTCCAGCAGCTGGTACAGGCTGGGCCCCTTGGTCTGGCAGAACTCCCGGGACTCCTCATCCATCACTTCCACCCTGGCTCTCTCCTGGGCACGCTGGGCCTCCTCTGCAGACTGGCTGACTTCTTTCACCAGGTCAGACTTCACCACGTGCACGCTCCTCTGCTCAGCCTCGGTGTCGGCCGTGTGGTGCGGCACGTTCCTGATGATCTCCAGCTTGATGGTTTCGGCGTGGCAGCGGGAGCTCTGCACCAGGATTCTCACCTGCAAAGCAACGTTGTGTTTACATTTCTCATGGTGCCATTTCCTTTTCCTGCCCTCAGATGAGATACTCACTGTGATGTGATCGAAAAGGCTCAAGGTCACCGAGTCTCCAGTGGTTGTAGTGGAGGTGATTTTATGCTGAGAGCGATGCAGGGATCCAGGCTTCCACTGGCAGCTCCCAGTCCCTTGACAGGAGATGACCAAGCCCTCTTTGTTTTTCATGTAGGCTGCACCTTTGATTCCATACCTACAAAAGAGCACAGAGAAGCTGTTCCAACCATTTTCAGGTCTCTTAGTTTTGAAACCCGCAAGCTGGCTGCGCGTGTAGAAAAGGAACAGGAAGGGGCAGGCATGGCAGCCTGATAATCCTGCCTCAGGAACACTGGTAGGTGTGTCAAAGAAACCCAGATGTGAAAACAGTGTGGAGACAGTGATGGAAGAGTTTTGAGAGCAGTGAAGCAAAAGTGAAATAGTCAGTGATCCATTATCTTAGTGCTGGGTGGGGCCTGGAATGGCTCAGTGATGGGAGAAGAGCAGCTTTACAGGTTTTTCCAGACAGACAGTGAGGAGACAGTTCTCCATTTTAAAAAAAGCTCCTTGAGGAGCAGCAGCGTGTTTGCCCTGGGTCCTCTGTAAGGCAGCAGCCTTTTCTGGCTGGGGAGGCCTTTGAGCCTCACAGCCAAGGCTCTGGAATGCTGGAGATGCCAGGTGTGAATGGAGCTGTGCCCTCCCAGCATTCCAGTAGCACAGATGGCCCTGCCAGCCCCGGGCTCACCGGGGCACGAAGACGAGCACGCCGTTGGTGCGGATGGAGTAGATGACGCCGTCGGCCACGCAGCGCTCGTCGCTCTCGGCACTCCTGTCTCGGAAGTACATGCACTGGAAGAGCTCTGTGGACTGCTTCTGAGCACGCTGGGCTGCCTGTGAGCACCCCCCGACAAACAGAGACAAAAACCTATGTAAATATTACAACAAGTGTCTTTGGCTTTGATTTCCACAGCTGCCTTTTCCCATTATTTACTCTCTTACCCGTCCCCAAGAAAAATTACATGTAAAACAAAATCCTAAGTGCAGTACAAGTGATGTATGAAGACTTTTATTACCACTTTCCGAAGAAAACTGATATTTAAAAAACCCCAAAGCACTACTAAACTAAAAAGTAAAGTGATACTCTTAATTCATAAACACCACAGTCAGGACTGGTATCCTGTTCCCTAGGGCACCACACAAACAAATGGAGACTCCCACAAGGATGCCCTTACCCTGTTCCTGTTATTGATGTGTCTGCACAATTCCTCCAGATCCTTGTTACTGATGATGTTATCCTTAACATCCCCCGTGGTTCCCCTCAGGGTCGCTGCCATCAGGAGCCTGTGCACAACGATGTCAGCATATCTCCTGATGGGAGAGGTGAAGTGAGTGTACTTCTCCAGGGCCAGCCCTGCCAAGAGACAGGAACAGAGATGAGCAGTCAAAGCCATCACGTGCCTCCCCCAGGAGTTCAGAAATCACAGGACAGGCAGAGAAGTGAGCAGATACCATAATGATGAAACTGCTCCTCGGGACAAGAGCCAGTTGAGAAGTAGAGGGCGTTGGACATGGCGTGGGTGGCCATGGAGCGCAGCAGTTTGTTCACAATGGGATCCGAGGGGTCGTTCGCTCTGTCCAGAGACTCGGCCAAAGCCTTGTTAGACCTGGCAAAAAAGTGGTAATTGCAAAGCAAATGACACTATCCCTGGTTATAATGGCTCACAGCTAATAGCATAAAACTCACAGAGAAATTAACAGTTATTCATACAAAAACAGCAAGCAGAGTGATATTGAAACTCTCAGTGCAGTTTAGTAACAGCTCTGCTCTAAGAAAATGTTTAGAAAAATCCCAGTTTTCACCCAGTTGTCTGCTGTAACCTGGAGAACCAGGGACTGGAGCAAACTCTATCCTGTGCAGTACAAAAGAGTGAGCTTTGTCACCTTTGTGTCCAGGACAAATGGGACAAGGTGACACCCAGGTCACAGAGGCTCTACTGATGCCCTTCACCATGGCCTTCTCGTGTCATCTTGCCCAAGTAATTCCGAATTATTTCGAGTCATTTAAAATTACTACATAGCACAGAATTCACCTAATTTAAACCAGTACTCTTACACAGGAAATACAGTGCAAACAAGGCCACTGCAGAGCTTGACCACTGCACAGTGACTGAACAAATGTTTTGTCTGGGTATGTGTAAAGTTATTCAGCCACTGCCATTTGCAGTACAGCCAGCAGAACGCAGGCAGCTTCTCCTGGTCAGAACATCATCAGAAAGGTTCTAATAAAACTCTTTTTAAGAACTGCTATGCAATGTCACTTAACACTGATCCTCAGAACTGGAATTGATTAACAATAACATGGCCAAATAAGTTAATTGCTTAACTTTAATGAAGAACTTCAGTAATAAAAGCTACCGTGTGTCTATCGAGAAGCCTTTGGCACTGGCACATTCCCGAAGCTCAGTGAAGAATTCCTGCCGTGGTGGAGGGTGCTGCCGCAGCAGTGCTTGGTGGGGAAAGTCCTCGGAAATCCTTTTCGCCACCCAGTGGTTGGCCAGGATCATGCATTCCGCCACGGTCTCGTGCACTTCCAGCGGCTGCTTGGGGATGAGGTCATGGATATTCCGTTTGTCATCCAGCTGCACTCGGATCTCGATCCCTTCCAGCTCCAGCGCGCCGCACCTGTCCCGCTTAGCTCGGACGTGTCGCGCTATGTCGGTCAGCTTGGATATGGCCCAAACCAGCTCAGCCAGCTTCTTCTGCCTGCTTCCTTCATCCAGGCTTTTCAGTTCCAGGATATCCCCCACGACACTCGTGTCCCCATCCAGCAGCCCCTGGGCTGTCTCGTACTCCAGCTTGTAGGCAGAGCGGATCAGGCTCTTGGTGTACTGAACCCTCAGCGTCTCGTACGAGTCCTTCTCCAGCTCCCACAAGACACTCACAGCGTATCTTAAAGACAACACCACAGTTCTGGAATAGTTCTGCTAGACTTAAACTCCCATTTCAAGCACATTCAACTCCTAGAAATTTATAATTTAGTTCTGCTTGTGGAAGCATCTCTTTCAGCAACACCACTAAATAATGCACTTGCCTTTCAGTCTCATGCATGACAACTGAAATGAGCACCAGCTACACAGCAGTATTTTCAATTCATCTGCTGAAGCAGAGTACCTCTAAGGTACAGGTACCTTTATGTTAATGCAGAGCTACACTGTGATAGTTATTTTTACCCATTTTTATTTTATTAGTCAGATGCATCCACAACGAACATGTCTGTACCCTGAATATCCTCATGCCAGCAGCCTGTACACTGATACAAACTGGTCTATAAAATTCACCCTACCTGTGGTAGAACTGAAAGGGAATTTTTAATGTACACAATTCTTCCAGTAATAATGCAAAACGACCTGTAGAAGTCTCCCTGCTCAGAAGAACTCCCAACTCCCCAGGCTTACCTGTCCACCCCGCTGAGGAGGGAGCACAGGTCAGCACTCAGGACAGAGGGCAGCATGTCGTAGCGCCGGTCCGCCAGGTAATACGTGGTGGCCCTGCAACAGAACACAGCTACTGCTCTTCCCACCACTCCTGGGGCTGGGCTGTAAGCACTGCTCCACAGCCTGATTTGAAAAGGTTATTCCCACAGAACACTCACAGTGCAATACCGAAGTCAAATTATTTAAATAGATATTTGTATGGTACAACCCTAATTTTGCCTTCCTTGGTATTTCAGCTGCCATTAAGGGTAGAATCAGGGCTCACTGAAGAAGAGGTGACTTAATCAAACATCTCTGCTGCCTACACATTTACTTCTTTGAATCTACAAAGAATACAGTTCATTACGTGATTCAGCAGTTTAAGTTCAAAACACCATCAATAAAAGAAAAAAGAGTATGAAATATTTGCACATTTAAAGACAAGATTGAATATTAAAACATAAACCTGACAAATGCCTCTGGAATTAAATTCATGTAAGACCTAATTCCATTTTGTGGGTGTTCATCTCCCTTGGAATGCAAACAAGTGGTTTTTAAAAACACTTTAAGCCACAGATGTTAAATTAGACTGTAAAGAAAAGAGGATTGATTAGGGAAAAATAAACTTGTATAGCTTTCTGGAAAATGTGTCCAAATAGAAGCAGAATGTCATTAGTTACATAATAGTTTAATTAGCTTTAAGAAGTTTTTAGTAAGACATGAAAGGTGAAAGCATGTTTCTTTCCTTCCAAAATTTCCTTAAGGTAGCATCACAAACTTCTGAGCTCCATAAATGTTCTAATTTCCAGAAAAGAACTTACCTTGCTCTGGCCTCAACATCAGTGTAGGAATTTGCTGCCACGAAGTGAGTGACATCTGCAATGTGCACCCCCAGCTCGAGGTTCCCGTTGGGCAGAGTCCTGACAGAGAGAGCATCATCCACATCCTCGCAGCCCTTGGGGTCAATGCTGAATATCAGGTGGGTATCTCTCAAGTCAAGGCGTTTCTTCTCCTCCTCTGCACTCACTTTCCATGGATTCTTTGGAGAACTCACTGGCATTTCACTCATCTATACAGAAATATTGTTGATGAACACAGATTTATGTATTTTCTATAAAAAGATGGCAACAAATTAGATTTAATTAGTTTTTCAAATTCTTCTTTTGTTTCATTTTCCAAGTCCACTACATTTACCTTATGAAAGTGTGGAATAATTGAAAAGAATTCTATGTATATTAGTAACCAATGTTATTACTGTGGTGATACTGCAGCTCTGGCAAATATAATCACTACATATTGGTTTTTTAGCCTTCTTCTTTCAGTTAATTGTAGGTATAACCAAAATAGTTATCTATGAAAGCTGGTTCCTCTCCCAGTTGAAAACAAAGTACTTAAGACAATGATTTCAGTAGGATGAAGCCTTTAGGATCAGTAGCATAACCACAATCTAAAGACAGAAAAATCTTAAAAGTCTAACTCAAATTTAAATTACGAGTTTGTAATCTTCTCCTCACAGCAAAAGGATTATCTTAAAATCACTACTGACTTGAAAATACATAGTATCAATAGAACCACTGATACAAGAGATTCCAGAATAATAAACTTTCAGCTTTCAAAGTGGGCTTTCAAAAACCCACAGGCAACAAAGATGTTGAGCTGTAAGAGGGACTCTCTTTGAGAAACAAGACCCTGGAAATGAACAGCAAAGACTGGATCAGATCACAGAGACAAACCTGGATTTCTGAGAAAGGGGCAGCACAAATGCTGTTCTCCACCAGGATAGCTGCAATTTCCCCCTCGAGGTCTCCAATTCTCCCCAGCACTCTCACAAAGTGCCCGTTCGGGTACAGGGACGTCGACTCCCAGGAATCAATGCGCACGACAACTCTGTACTCCTGCAGCAAGACAGCTCTGTCAGAACAGCTCTGTGCCCCTGAAAAGTACCATTTATTCCCCATACACAACTTTAATTTAGCAGAAAAAACCCAAAGCAAGTGGTATGTAAATGCCCAGGGCAGCTGGACTGTGGCCCAAATTCACAACTCCAGCTTTGCTACCTGAAGCTGAAGTGGTGCTGACAGGAATTGAACACAATTCTTCAAGGCAGAAATTGAACTCTCACAGACTTTAATAGTTTTACCAAGTTTTTGTCAAGGAAAACATCATTAGAGCCTGTAACACCCACACAGCTCTGTAGGAACACAGCACAGAGAAACACTTCAGTTAAATTACCTGTAATGCTTCAGCCTGCTGAGTGCTGATCCGGATTTTGGGAATTCGGTAATCCCAGGGTGTTACAAGGACTTTCTGAGCATTTCTGCCCTGGGACTGGCTCTCTTCTTTAGAGGGGAAAGTGACCACATAATCCCTCCAGTTCTTTTGGATGATTCCAACTACTTTACCTTTAAATAAGGAACATTGTGCGTTAAAGAGTTAAACAGAACCAACAAAAAAACAAATATGTGGGAGGTGCAGGAGATTCATTGCTTTGTAAAATAAAGTGATGTGTCCCCAGATCTGTCACAACTGCCAACAACATATGGTGTGCAGACAATACAAGTGTGTCATAAACTACTGTTGGCACAGGCAGATTTTAATGAGCTTTTATTTATGTGGAGCCTAACTCATTGTATAGATTTCAACTGACACATGACATAAATTATTCAGAGATTCCCACTGCTGCTAAAATGTGGCCAATTCTAGTAATACAGAGAATTTTTAATAGCAAAGAGCAAAACAAAACATGATTTCCCTACAAAAAGAGAATTAACCTCTTGAAACTTTTAGCTCTGACCTCAACAAACTTTTAAGATGCAGCTATAGCTGCAGAGTAATTATTTCAAACAAGACTCTAAGTTCCTATGGTACCCAGGCATGTCACACAGGGATACTTTTTCACCTGATTTTTTTTTTCCATTATTTATCAGCAGGGAATTAAAGGATGCTTCTCCTTACCTGTGGGCATAGGGTCACCTGTGGTGTCTGCAGGTGCTTTGTCCTCAGTCTCATTTTCACAGAGGGCTACAGTCCTTCCCTTCCATTCATGCACAGGGAGCAACTCAACCACAACCACATCCCCGTGGATTGCACGGTTCCGGGCCTTGGCTCCATAAATAAGGATGTCACTTTGAAGTTCTGTATTTAAAATAAAAGGAAACTGAACTACAATCTGCTAAAAATATTTTAAATCCCTCCATTCTTGGCAGCATTCTGCTGGAATAATAGAAAATGACTTTTCCAATATGATTTCTTCCTAAAAGGATTACTGGCAAGTAATTAATATTGCAATGAAATGAAAACCTTTTCCTCTATTTTGTTTTTTTTTTAAGGATCTGTTAAGGAATTCTGTAAGTGAACTTTTGGATAAAAAGCAGCATAGGCTAGGATGAGTTCACTGTTCTTAGGCAGCAGCTATAAAATAGAGACAGCATAGTTAAGTTGTGAAAGCCACTGCCACAGGATTCTGGGGAGGATTCAGAACAAAACAACCTTTTAAAAAATAATGAGTATATTGAGCACTGGCTTGACTGCAGGGTCTGTCTCAGGAACATTTGACAGTAGTTATTAGTGAGAGCTGGGCCAATGTGTCTGTGCAAGGGCAATGGACTGTTCCTTCAAAGGTGCTGATAAGTAACTCATGCCAGAAAGACAATTCTGGATCCCTCTGGATCAGCTTGATCCAAAAGGCAATTTTCCAATTATGTTCACAAAGACCAGCTTCCTAATCCTGCCAGCATCCATGCAAACTCTTATTGCAGTCAAAGGAGTGGTCACCTGAGGTTAGAGCAGAGCACAGGGACAATTTGCATCAGCATTTCCCTTCAGAGCGCTGCAGGGAAACAGCACAAGAGGCCAGATTATGGCCTGAGGTGGTAAGAAAGAGGAAGGAGCTCTCCTCACAACTTCCACCCTCTGGTTCATCTTCAGCCTCCTTTCTGGCCCATGAAAATCCCATAGGCACTGCAGTGTCTCAGCCTTCAACTTGTTTGATAGCTGAAAACTTCTCACCTGTGTCTTTGCTGCCAATCCCCTGAAGCCGAACAAAAGCTTCCAGCTGTGCTCGGTGCTTGTTGACATTCAGTGCACCCTGGAAGAGACCAACAAACCAACAGAGTGAAACAGTCACCCTCAAGATAGACAGCTTTAAAGGATCCAATTTTGGGGGTTACAATTATTATAACATGAATTAGTTTTTATTGATCCGTAGGTTATTTTGAACACAACTGTTCTCTCTATAGGGGGGAATGCAGGGTGTAGGACTTTAAGGAAAAGCAAAGTAAATTCTTTTAAATGTTGAATTTATTTGTAAGATGGTAAATGACATTTTACTCCAACCACAGGCAGTGTAAGATTACCTTTGCTGCCTGCCTTAGTGCAGAATCTGGCATTATTCCAACCAGAAAGAAAAACCTCAGTCTTTGTGTTTATATTTTATTCCTGCCTCTGCTGAAATTTCCAAGAAAGGAAAACATTACTGCCTCTAATTCTTTAAATTATTTTTAAAAGAAGGACACTTGTCTACCAACAATCCATATTAAGGGCCTGAACAGCCATAAATCTGTAAATTAATTTCATTGACTGGGAGATTTCTGTGCAAATGAAGTTAGAACTGCTGCCTTTGTGCAGCACTATTTATATTTAAGAATGAGGTCTCAAATCACATCTGATCTCTCAATTTACAGGTACATCACATATCAACCTGAAGAAAAATCCATAGCAAATTTCAAAGCCTCAACAGCCAATTCTTACTTTAACTTCTCCAAGACAAAAAAAAACCCAACAAAAAAACCCAAAAACAAACAAACAACAACAACAAAAAAACCCGATATGTCACAACACAGTGTAGGGGAAATACTTTGAGAATCCTAAGAATCCTGATCCCTTCCATCCTCTTGTTTTTTGTTTCCTTTCCCTCTTCCCACCATAGCCATATTTCTTTCTCTAATCACTCTATTTCAGGTAACTCAAAGGATCAAGCACAAGACTGCACTGTTCTGTGTATATCCTCTGTGTAAGAAATACCTGCAGGTATCTCCCAGACTTGATCCCAGCCTCCAGCACTTCCACAGGTAAGTGCTCAGGATATTCTTTTCCATGGTTCTCTTGGCTTTCGCTCTCCCGCTCACGCCGAGCTTGGACTATGGACTCAAAGAGCTCATGGGCAGCCTTTAGGTCAGGCCAGAAGTTATCCAAGTAACTCTGTATGCACAAATAGAAATAAACAGAAGAGTACTCTGAGATCTCTGTTCTTTTAATAATGCATTTGGAGAGCCCATAGCTGTCTCACACTACACCCAAATAACACAATGGTAATGATGAGTCTGCTCTAAACCCCACAGATCTGTTCCAGCTTCAGCATAATCCTAATATACAACAAAGGTCAATCAGTTTGGTGCAGTTTTTACTTAACATCCTTTCACAGCTGAACATAAACATCCCATCCCCACATCTCACTGAGTACCAGTGGTATCAGAGATGGACACCAAAATGAAGAATGAATTATCTTCTCAGAAATCACTGCATCCTCAGCAGTCGAGGCAAAGTAACTGGCAGTACATTGTGGATGGATATTTAAGCTACAGCTGCTTATGGACTGCTTGCATTCCAGATTTAGGCACCTGCCCGAGAGAACTGATCACTGCTCATCAATGCCAAATTCCGTAAAAATAAGGAAAACAAGGAAAAGGTCTCCTAAGAAAGATGACCTCTATCCTCAGAGCTGCTGTTTATTTCCAGCTCTCTGCTTTGCTCACTGCCATTGGTTTTTCTGACATTCCCATAAGTGACATATTTGCTTGCTTTGATAAATGGAGACATGAGTTACCATCACAGTTTTCTTGAATGTTAACTCTGACATGATTTGCAATATGCTTTAATGTACTTGCTTCATCATTTTGATGCAGCATAAAGGAAACCTTTTATTTTTCTGGTATGTTACCTTGAAGGAAATCACAAACACTCCTTCTGTTTCATTTCCGTACTGCCTGATAGCATCTTCATCTTCTGTTACCATAACAACTGGCATCTGACCCAGGCAGTGATTGTGATACCAGGCTGCTGCATTGTAAATATTCCTAGAAAAGCAAAGTTTAGAATAAGATTTCTGGCATAGCTCATTTGCCACTTGCAAGATTTTGCTGGCTTCGTATAAATGAGATTTTGATTTAACACTCAAGAGTTTTGAGAGATATACACCAAGCTACAGAAACATTTTTCTGTAAAAATGTTCCTGTGCCATTCTTAAGCACCACAAGAACACAGAATAGAATATTTCCTCCCCAATACATCCACTTGTGCCCTGGCTGCAGCACAACATTTGTTGCTCTGAGTGAAAGTTTGTAAAAAGCAGGCTGGAGGTGCTAAGGCTCTGATGCTACAGTGTGTCTTTAAACTGATCCAGCCTTTTCTTTAGCATTATTGCATTTAATTTAATCACATTTAGTCTGTTTCCCTAAGAAAACAATGTTGATACTTTTATAATCATAAAGCACAATGCAGATTCCAGTGCCTGTGAACTGTTGCAGAGCTAAGCAGAGCAGGAGCATGAACTCTCAGTAGCTGGTGCACGCTCACATTCTGCAATACAAAGTCCTGATGCTGTGCAGTGTGACACTGCAGAGGTTCAAACAAACCTGGTCTGCCACTTCTCCATGGATTCTCCCTTCTCCCTGGGCAGGTAGCAGTGCTGCTGGAATTCATTAGCAAACACGGTACAGTCGTGACGGGGATCCTTCAATAGATTTCGTAACTTGTTGTATTGTCTGGATGAAAAAAGAGAAATATATTCTTGTGCTTTCTTTTGACAATGCTGTTTTAACTCCACATGAAAATACAGCTGAGAAACCCCAGGAAAATTACTGTCATGCACAGAGAAATGCACTCATTAAATTACACCACTGATGATAAATCCTAAGCTATCACCTGCAAACAAACCTTTTAAAGTTCCATCGTGAATGTTTCTGATTTTAAATATATTTTTTTCCCCTGAGCCCCACAAAGCATCCTAAGTGTTCAGGAACTTGTTTTGTTTGTCACTTTTGAGGCAAGGGCTATTTCTTCAAAAGCATTTGTGCTTTAGAAATATGGGAAGGTCCTGAGAGCAAATTTTGCTCTGAAATGCTACGGCAATGCCCAGGTTAATGTCTGGTGAGATAAGTATCACACAATAATATGAATTACTCCCCAAAGACAAGTGCTCAGGCACCAATACAGCAAACCAAAACCTGTCCATAATCTAGCTGTGGGCACATGATAGATCATTACTGCACTCTAATCAATTCCTGTCATCAGCCACTTGATTAGTTAATAATGCTACAGGTTTTATATTGCTCCTATGAAGTGAAAACTATGCCAGGCATTGATAGCCATGGATCACAAAGGATCCCAGTCCTTCCCCTTCTGGAAAACTACATTAAGACACTTGAAAGGCCTAAAAACAAATTATACATTTTACAAATCAGTATTTTTACTTCATTCTAAATAAAAAATATGTTCTTATGGGATAAATACCTGCGTCCTTTCTGATGTTGCACAGCCTGACAAGCTGTTTGCATGAAAAGAATTCCTTTCAGCTCTGGAAATTCCAGAATCTCCAGGTACTCCTGAACAACCTTGCAGTCGGGGACAACGTAGTGTGTGACATCATCTGATAACAGTTTGCCATCTAGAAGATAATTCAGAGTTTCAAAGTTCAAACTTTCAGCTGCAATACTGGTTTCTTGGAAATATTTCCCACTGTAAGAAAATTAGAGTTGTGCCTCCTCAAATAGGTACATTTCTTTTCTGATGAACAAAATTATGGATATTATGGTTTAATTCTGTGGTATAGCTCATAAATTTGTGACAAAACCCTTTTGCATCCACTGATGCCAAAATTTAGTGCAAATTCTATCCAGAGGAGTGAAACAGATCCACTTTGATGATGAAAAGGCTATAGCTCAAAAGAGCAAAGGTTACAGTTCTTTCTTCTCTGCTTCCATATAGAAAAAAGGGACTATACATCTGGCCCAGAAAATCTTTTCATGGAATTTCCACAGGCTGTAGAATTATGAGCAGTGCCTTTACCCTGCTCCCACAGCTCTCTCTGTTCAAAGACACCATTTACAGCAGGCTCTTCACATAAAGGAGCACAGGTAAGGGTGCACATAGAGAAAACCACTGCTACTGCAGAGAAAAGAGGGTTTTAAACCTAAACTATTAACCATCAGTGTTAATTTTCTTTATAGAGACTCTATCCCTTAGGACTATGCTATCAAAGTATCACACACAGCACATCACAGATGACATCTTAAAATGTACCTCAAAATTAAAGAGTTTAATTGCTTTTGGCATTTCAAAAGTTTTCAGATGGGAGGGGATCTCCACTGTATTTTCTCTTAATACCTATTTATTCTTTATTATAAACACTGAACTGCTGAACTCACCACAGTGCAGGCAAATTATAAAGAATAAAGTATACAGATATTGACAAATCAGGTTATTTTCATGTATTTCTTAGAAGCTGAATGGGACAATCTTTGAGCTGTGACCACAAGAAGTGTGAATCCAGCCAGCACAATTGTGCACACAGTAACTTGGCCTCATCTCACACTGAAGGCTTATAATGGATGATGGCAGCAGGCATACAAGAAAGCTAATATTTATTAATAATTCAGACGGGCATTAAAAGTGAAATGTCACTGGAAGATTTATGAGCTCTGCCCGTAGGAAGCTATCCTTGCCTAACCCATACATCTAGAGCAGAACGACTCCCAGGCAGGCACAGCTCACCCTTACAAGCACCTGCTGATGTGATTTTTGCAGGCAGTTTCTCACAGGGCATGAAATAGATTTGCTCAGCACACTGTGTAGAGTCAGGAAGGAAAATAAATATTTCCCTCCTTGAATAATCACACAGGGACATATTCTGACAGTCACCTGTAGCACAATTTACATTTAAGTACAAAAGAGGGCGAGCTAGGCACAGCAGGAGAGGTTAGACTTTTTTCTGATATGTGCCTTTAATTTATCCTTGAGGAATTCATAACTCAATGCAGTATTTTAGGGAGCAGTAACTATCACTAGTCCTGATCTCCTAGGTAGCAGCAATACACTATAATAATCTAATACACCCTCTGCCCTCAATTGCAACCTAAATCAAAAGTGAAAACATCATTGTCAATCATAGTTCCAAAGGGAAAAAAAGAAGAGTCACAATTCTCAACCTTTTCTTTCAGGTAAGCCATTTGGTCGATTTAAACAGGTTGGATATTATATTTGTTATTTGCCAGTCAGTTTTCTGCACCAAATAAATAGTGCTATTGAACAACAACAACAAACCCTACTGAAATATCAACCACAGCTCGGGTGATGATCTACGATGCACATAACAGCACCACAGTACGTAAAAGCAACAACAAATGCAGACATCAGAGCCTGGCAGCCTTCCCGTGTCTGAAATGCCCTGATATAACACAGGCAATTACATTTAATTACTGAACAGAAATAGCTGCTGATGCAGAATTACAATGGCTTCAAGATAATGGCTTGGCCCCATTGTAATACTTAACAGGTATGTATAGAATTTAACTCATGCTATAAACCACCACCTTGGAGAAATGAATGCATTTTAAAGGACCTTTTAAAACAAGAGAAGTGTAAAAAATAGAACAATCCTTTAGCCTTTTATCACTGCCAGTAAACTACTCACAGTTAAACCCTCCAACAATCAACTCCTCGATTCATTCCGCTCTTAACGCCTCGTGCATTTCTCAAGGATCTTGCTTTAAAGGAAAACTTGCTACAGCCGCGATTTGTTCAGCACGTCCGGACACCCCAGGACGGGGATCACCCCTTCGCCTTCAGGGATAACCCAAGCCCGAGGATCATCCTCTGTCCTCAGGGATCCCCCCTGCCCAGGGATCACCCCAGTTCAGGGGTCAGCTCTGCCCAGGGATCACCCCTGTCCAGGGATCACCCCAGTTCAGGGGTCACCCCGCTCAGGGATCCCCCCTGCCCAGGGATCACCCCAGCCCAGAGATCACCCCCAGCTCAGGGGTCAGCTCCCCAGGGATCCCCCCTGCCCAGGGATCACCCTCTGTCCTCACGGATCACTCTGCCCCCAGCTCTGCCCCCGCCACCCGCGGCCCCGGGGGACGCCGCCCACCGCCCCAGCCCGGCCCGCGGACGATNGCGACTGCCGGGGCGCCTGCGCGGGGCGGGGCGCGGGGTCACAGCGCGGGGAACGGCCTCAACCGAGGGGCGGGAGGAGAGCGGGTGGGGCGGGCTGAGGGAACCGGGCGGGATCGAGCCTAGGAGACCGCGGCGGGCTGAGGGAAGCGAGGTGGAGCGAGTTTAGGAGACCGCGGCGGGCTGAGGGAACCAAGCGTGAACGAGCTGAGGGACGGGTGGGAGCGAACTGGAGGAGCTAGAGNGTGCACACAGTAACTTGGCCTCATCTCACACTGAAGGCTTATAATGGATGATGGCAGCAGGCATACAAGAAAGCTAATATTTATTAATAATTCAGACGGGCATTAAAAGTGAAATGTCACTGGAAGATTTATGAGCTCTGCCCGTAGGAAGCTATCCTTGCCTAACCCATACATCTAGAGCAGAACGACTCCCAGGCAGGCACAGCTCACCCTTACAGGCACCTGCTGATGTGATTTTTGCAGGCAGTTTCTCACAGGGCATGAAATAGATTTGCTCAGCACACTGTGTAGAGTCAGGAAGGAAAATAAATATTTCCCTCCTTGAATAATCACACAGGGACATATTCTGACAGTCACCTGTAGCACAATTTACATTTAAGTACAAAAGAGGGCGAGCTAGGCACAGCAGGAGAGGTTAGACTTTTTTCTGATATGTGCCTTTAATTTATCCTTGAGGAATTCATAACTCAATGCAGTATTTTAGGGAGCAGTAACTATCACTAGTCCTGATCTCCTAGGTAGCAGCAATACACTATAATAATCTAATACACCCTCTGCCCTCAATTGCAACCTAAATCAAAAGTGAAAACATCATTGTCAATCATAGTTCCAAAGGGAAAAAAAGAAGAGTCACAATTCTCAACCTTTTCTTTCAGGTAAGCCATTTGGTCGATTTAAACAGGTTGGATATTATATTTGTTATTTGCCAGTCAGTTTTCTGCACCAAATAAATAGTGCTATTGAACAACAACAACAAACCCTACTGAAATATCAACCACAGCTCGGGTGATGATCTACGATGCACATAACAGCACCACAGTACGTAAAAGCAACAACAAATGCAGACATCAGAGCCTGGCAGCCTTCCCGTGTCTGAAATGCCCTGATATAACACAGGCAATTACATTTAATTACTGAACAGAAATAGCTGCTGATGCAGAATTACAACGGCTTCAAGATAATGGCTTGGCCCCATTGTAATACTTAACAGGTATGTATAGAATTTAACTCATGCTATAAACCACCACCTTGGAGAAATGAATGCATTTTAAAGGACCTTTTAAAACAAGAGAAGTGTAAAAAATAGAACAATCCTTTAGCCTTTTATCACTGCCAGTAAACTACTCACAGTTAAACCCTCCAACAATCAACTCCTCGATTCATTCCGCTCTTAACGCCTCGTGCATTTCTCAAGGATCTTGCTTTAAAGGAAAACTTGCTACAGCCGCGATTTGTTCAGCACGTCCGGACACCCCAGGACGGGGATCACCCCTTCGCCTTCAGGGATAACCCAAGCCCGAGGATCATCCTCTGTCCTCAGGGATCCCCCCTGCCCAGGGATCACCCCAGTTCAGGGGTCAGCTCTGCCCAGGGATCGCCCCTGTCCAGGGATCACCCCAGTTCAGGGGTCACCCCGCTCAGGGATCCCCCCTGCCCAGGGGTCACCCCAGCCCAGAGATCACCCCCAGCTCAGGGGTCAGCTCCCCAGGGATCCCCCTCTGTCCTCACGGATCACTCTGCCCCCAGCTCTGCCCCCGCCACCCGCGGCCCCGGGGGACGCCGCCCACCGCCCCAGCCCGGCCCGCGGACGATGCCGGCTCTGTCAGTGCTCACCCCCGGCTCCCCCCAGACCCCTGACGGCGGAGCCTCACCGCGGGCGCAGGCGGCGCGGCACTGGGCGCTGCGGCACAAGGCGCTGCGGCACGGCACGTCGGGGCGCAGGTAGTGCTCCCGCACCACCCGCACGGCGCGGCCCTGCTGCCCCCGCAGCTGCAGCACCTTCTCCGTGCGGAGCATGGGGGAGGAGGAGAGCGGCCGGGAACGGCGAACACCGACGGGGACCGGCGGCCCCGAGGCCGCGACTGCCGGGGCGCCTGCGCGGGGCGGGGCGCGGGGTCACAGCGCGGGGAACGGCCTCAACCGAGGGGCGGGAGGAGAGCGGGTGGGGCGGGCTGAGGGAACCGGGCGGGATCGAGCCTAGGAGACCGCGGCGGGCTGAGGGAACCAAGCGTGAACGAGCTGAGGGACGGGTGGGAGCGAACTGGAGGAGCTAGAGCTGGAGCTGAGGGACAGACGGGAACCAGCCGAGGGACGGGCGGGAGCGAGCTGAAGGAACTGGGGCGGGCTGAGGTAACCGAGGCGGGCGAGAGGGAGCTGAGGGGACTGTAACTGGAGTTGAGGGACAGACGGGAACGAGCTGAGGGACAGCGAGGACGAACTGAGGGACAGCGGAGACGAGCTGAGGGAATCGGCCCGCTGAGGGAAATAGGGCGGCGCTGAGGGGCGGGCGAGAACGGCCTGAGGGAGAGCCCCACCAGTGCAAGCCCTGAGGGAGCCCAGGCTTGTGTGGCTGCGCGAGCACAGAGGGTAGATTCCCTTAAAGTGTGGGATGCAATTGTGAACTCCATGGTCTTTCACGGCATCTTTCAGGAGAAATTCCAGGTCCGTTCCTCACCCCTGATTTTGTGTGATCGCATGCCAGAGCACTCCGGAAGGTGGGGATCGGGGCAAGGGTGCGTGAGGAGAGGAGGCAAGCCCTAATGGCAACTAATTTTACAGTAATCACCAGTATTGTCCTTCACATTTACAGAGGGGAAGATAAAGGCACTGACAGATGAAGTCTTGTCCAAGATGGAACAGGAAAGCAGTGGAAGGTCAGGAGTCCAAAGCAGTGTCTCTGGGTCTGAGTCATTGCTCTGTGTCTGTAATGCTGCAAGTGTGGCATTTGGGGATTATTGTTTTGACTCTTAGAAAAACATTAATATTTTCTCAAATAATAATTGCCTACACCATAACTTCACTTGAACATAAATACATGGCGAGAGCTGTGTCGTATTTGTCCTTAGGAGGGAAAAAAACTGGGAAAGAGCCAAGGCAGTATGTCACTGTATGTTCCTGTTTATTCTACTTCTTATTTTTCGCATGTTTTATAAAATGTGTATCTCCAATGACTAATACTTCTAAGTAACCAATTTGTGCCAGTAAATGGAAGCACCATCTGTAAGAAGCTGATTTGCAGAAGCCAAATTCTCAAACATCTGAGGAGGAGGAGGTGTTGTAACTTGGTGAGAGACGACCAAAGTGTAGACTTGGGTTTGGGAGTCAGGATGATTTCAGATGTATTATGTAAGCAGGATGTGAGAGGAAAAGGGAAGTGGAGAGCAAAATGATGAAGCTCTTGTTCAGCAGGAACAAAGATGAAATAACCCATGCTGATAGAAAGGGTAAGAAAAACACAACATTTGGGAAAAAAAGACATTTAATTGAGTTTGAAATGTAGCAGATGCTGATTGCTGACACAGTGAGGAACACAGACCAGTGTGCTTACTCAGTGACATTCAGTGACTGTAATAAAATGAAGGTTAATTGAATAAAAGTAGCTGAGATCACTGCTCTCATTTGTACACTGTTTCACAGAGGAAAATGGAAGACCTTTGGGCCAAGTTCATGCCCTGCTGATACTGTTGAGTAGCTGCATGTGTATTTCTAACATCCAACAGTTTTATCATTCTTGAGTTTCCCCAGTTCCTTCCTCTCTTGAAAGAAACCTCAAATGATTGCAAAAGGCCAAGCTGGAGTCACTGGAGCCAAAGAGAACTCTTGACACTTTATCTGACAGCTGAGTTTGTCCCTGTCAGATCAGAGATCAACTTTCATGCTGATCTGGTAATTGTCTTTACACAAGGCAAGAAGTTAGTGCAGGGACATCCAAAACTAACATGATAACATATGCATGTTTAATTGTTTTAAAATAAAAGTTGCAAAAATGTTGGTCTATCGATATTAGAAGATCTTACCAAATGTTGAGGAATAAAGGTGGAGTGCAGTCTCCCTACAGAACTGTGGGACATACATTGCTTCATACAGCTTCACTCCATAAAGTACTTTGTAGAGAAAAAAAACCAAAACATGGTACAACACAAAGACATCAGTGCAAGTATTATTTTGATGGAGTATTCCTCCCTTTGTGCAATGCTGCCATGGATAACACCAATGAGTGCTAGAGAAGCTTTTATTTGATATGGGCAATGGAAGTCTTTAAAGTTCAATCCCACGTTTGTGCCTGCCTGGGATGGGAAGTGGAAGCCTGCCTGGAGAAGCCTGTCAGGAGATGCAGGACAGATTCCAGTGTGTAACCTTTTGACAGAAGTGTTTGGGCAAAGAAATTTGAGGTCACTGGAGAATACCAGCAATTGGCTCAAGTTTCCCAAGCCTGAAGCCTGGCTCATTTGACAAACGCTACAACACGAGGCAGAAGATAAATCTGGGATCCACACAGTCATGGAATCCATAGAAATTGTGTGTTTCCATTTGAAAAAGGCCTTTTAATCTTTTTTTTTCCTCCAAGTACTCTGTGACTGAGGTAGAGGATGCAAGATTTGATTCTCTTATAGCATATTTTTGAAGTTGGTTCTCCCATTCTTAAAGCAATTGTGGAGCAATTGGCAATTCAGCATCTCCTAACTCATCCTAAACTAGATAAATGCTCTCTTCTCTTGGATATTCCTTCTCCTGAATTGCTGGCTCAGTAAAAGCCAGAAATTGTAAAAATTGCACCCACATCTAGAAAGGTCTCAGGATTAATATGCCATTCCTTGCACTCAAAAAAAAAGAAAGATATCAAATTATCTTAACAATGTCTGTTTTATGTAATCCCGTGTCCACTGGCATTAATTATGTCATCCTCCTTTAATTATTTTTGTCAGATCTCATGTTAATTAGACTCTGTTATTTTGCCTAGGATTGCACTTTGACTGATGATTATCTCATTTATCCTTTCAAATCATTTATACGGCGTTACAAAGAGAATGCTAATGTTCTTATTTTAGAGAAAAGAACTATTTTTTAAATTCGTGCGTTTTTGGGCTTCCGAATATTCTCGGTGGATTTCCGTTCGTCCGAACCCACCTTAGTCATTTGCGTTTGCAGTACCGGGCAGCCCCGCTGGGGGACGCTCTGGAATCGAGTTTGGGTTGAAATCGGAACTTGAGCTTCCTTGCCCGTGTCTAACGGGCTAAAATTCCACCTTTCAGCTTCCATGAACAAACTGCTTGGAGTTGTTTATAGCATCAAGAGACAATTTTCTCCACCAAATAAACTAGAAAGCGATGCTGCTCTATAATACAATAAAATAAAAAAAAGGCTTACAGATCTCTTCAAGCATGTCAGGAATATGAAACTACACAATGTTTACAATTATTGGAAGCATAAAAGCAATTTATCACAATACCTGATATTTACTATAGCATGCATTTGATCTTCTTTCCCCACCCTTTTCTTCCATAGAAGCAGTTCAAAAGTTTACAGCACAGGACTGCAAAGCTGTGTACTATTTTGTTACACTTATTTTCCGTACCTTGGCTTAGTTTATTCCAGGGTTTCCCACTGTATTTACTGATGAGAGATCCTAAATATTATTTAAAGGATAAAAAGCCTTTATGCTGAGATGGTTGCAGTGTTACACTTTGTCTGATCGGGGAGCTTTATGTTGTTTGCAGCTGATAATAACTTGGTGTAGTCCAGAATTTCTGCTTTCATAAAATATGCTTTTATTTGTTATGCTAGAAATTATGAGAACAATTTGGATCAAAGGAGAACACCACCATATCAATCATTTGTCATCAAAATGCATTTGATTTGGTGGGAGCCCTTGCACTGAAATGATGTTCAGGGTTGTCTCAGCCCCCAGAGCAGCTCCTGCAGGGTTCAGAGGATAATGGTGGGCAGAGATGGAAGGACCCAACAGGTCAGATTTTCCACCCACTTCCAAATTGGGAGTGCTCCCTGTGGTACATCTCACTCAAGTCTGGGGTCAGTGCTGCACAATATCATGCTCTAAGGTTTATTTATTTATATACCCCAGTAAAGAGAAAACAGAATAGCAAGGGTGACTTTTTACCCCCCTGCTTTTGAAATAACAAGAAGTTTCTAGGTGAAGCTGATTAATTCCCTCTTAGGCTCCTATCATCAGAAATTAAATGGGGTTGACTCATGGGGAACTCAGCAGCTGTGATTTGCTCTACAAATGAGATATAAGAGGTTTTCCTTGAGAGTTCAATGATGTATAAAAGGAAACTAAAGGAAAATGTATCACACTGCATTTCTGGGCTGCAGCTGTGCATCTTAGGTGCCTTAAATTCTTCTTACTAAAAGCCCTTATGCGAAGATTTTATGCCCATAACTGCTCTATCCTCTGGCAAATCATATTGCCTGGCAGGGCTGGATAAATAACAGAATACTCTTAAAAAAATTACAGAGGAAAGAATACAAGATACATTCTTTTTTCATAATTGTCAAGAATTAAGTCTCAGCCAATAAGTAATTCAGGAATACCTAATTGTACATAATAATACTTTAACCTGTGCTGCCCAGTTCTGTATGCAGTGATATTATTTGGGTTTCCTTGATGTCCTTTGTGATAACTGACCAACAGTGAACATTTTTAATTGAATGTAAAAGTCATAAAATGACATATGTACTGCTAACCACTTATTGTGCAATTGGAGGTTTTCATTTGGCAAATGTTCAAGCTTCAAATGTGTTTTTCATGATTATTCTCCTTATTAAAGCTCATTTGCTATTCATGGAAAGTGAGCACAAAAGAGATGTGAACAGTCAAAGAAGCGCATTTAAAAATTCAAATGAATATCCAAGGGAAATGGATTTCAGTGTTTGCCCAACTCTGCTGGGACACTCAGCTGCTGAACGTCTTCTTAATGGGTGCCTTTGTCATTGTCCTCAAGGCTTCCATCACAAATGCTGGATGGTTCCTTACGACTTCATATTGCAGTCATTATGCAAAATTCATTCTTGATATGGTTAAAGTGGTTCATTAGAGAGGCAAGGTGAGAGCACGTTCACTGTGTGCCTGCTGCTTCTACAAATGAGGTAAAAACGAATTTGTTGTGATACTGACTACTGAGTTTCGTGTGGAGTCAAAGAAACTCAGGTCTTTGGCCCTTGCTAAGAGCTGAGACATCCAATGGCCGTGCTCATCTTGGCCTCAGGGACTCCAGTTATGCCTCTCTGTGTCCTAGTGCTGGCAAGGATCTGATCAACTGTGGGAACAAAAACACTAACTGATGTTTATTTTCTACTTAGGCTGGGCTCCTGCAAGCTGTATTACACCTTTATTCTTCACTTGCTTTCCTGGCAGCAGGATCTGCATGCAAGGCTCCTTCCTCCCCACTGCTTTCACCCACAAGTCTAACTGAAGTAAGTCAGGTGGTCAAGAGTGTCCTCTAGGTCCCAAACACGTGACAGAACCACCAAAGTGCTGCTTGTTTCTACCTCACTAAATGATATTGGTCCCTATTACACTGAAAATACAAAGTGATGTGAGCAACCACATAGTTTCTAGGGATAGATAACTGAAAATAAATATTGCATCATTCAGCCCCAGACTTAGGAGGTGCATTTACTCATGCAAGCTGAGGGCAAAGGTTGATGCTTTTTAGAAAGGTCTTGCTTCTTAGCCAAATTTTTAACTGCTTCAATTAAAGAAGATCAGATTCTTTGCCTGGGGTCACATGGCAACTTAGTGGCTCAGCCAGGGTTTGAGCCAAAGATCATTCTCTTGGTTCATCACCTTTGAATGTAAATAGGAAATTTAATTCTGATTTATGAAGATAATAGGCAGATTTTATACATTTTATAACTTTCTGAAAGAGACTGAGCTGCCATTATGATGAGGTAATAATCTAATGGGTAATAAAATTTAAGAAAAACAAGATACAAAAAATATTTCCAGAGGAAGAAATTAAACCTTGAGCTAGTAGTTTGTGGCAGCTGATAAGATGTGGAACTTTCTGGGGACATGAAGGACGTTAGAATGCCAGTCAAATACCAAAATATTCATTTAACTGGGAGACTGTCTGAATTTTTTACTTTGATGCTTATTTTAGGTATTTTTCTACTTTTTCCCCAGGTGCACATTGCAGAATGGAGTTTGTGGGGGGAGTGCACAGTACCAAGGTGAGCAGGTGTCCCCCACGTTGGATGAGCTGGCACAGCTGCAGGTAAGGGAAAGGTTTTTTGCTTTCTTTTGCTTTCCTTTTTCCTTTGCTTTGAAAGGGAAAGGTGCAGCAGGAAAGCCAAAGAGCAGCTCCAGCTGTGGGACAGAACTGTTCTGGATTTACAGTCAGGTGCCAGGAATGCTCTTACAGATGTGGCAGCCCAGACCTTCAGAAGCATGGAAAAAAGGAGGGGCAGTCTCAGATTATTTCTGTCTAATATTTTAGCTTAAAATTGAATTCACTGTGTTATTTTCCAGCTTATCTCACCACCCTTCATTTTTTTCCCCCTTCTAGAATGTCCCATCCCTTCAAGTTTCATTTTTGGAATTTAATATCTCTTGTTGATGATTTCTGTTCCTTATCTTCTCTTGATCCATTTCTGCCTCTCTTTTAGATTCTGTCTCCTTCAGTCTCCAACTAACGTCTTCCCATATGTCAGATTTAAAAAAAAAATTTACAAGATGCTGGGCTGTGAAAGGAACTAGGGAATGTTTATGTGGTTGCAGCAGGCTGACCATTAAAGTGACTTTATTTCTACAGCATTTCAGATGCTGGGCTTGACAGTTTCATTTCCGAAACTATTTATACTCACAAAAATCCATAACAGCATTTCCATTATTTCCTTATATGATTTTTTGCCTATATTTTATCAAGTCATCTTCTTCTATTCAGGCCTGATTTCAGACAATAGGAATACAAAGTGGAAAAATCCTTTCTAAAATAGACTGTAGCTTTTTATCTATTAAAGCATCTTTCTGTGTCCCAATGCATTTTTATCTCAGCCTACTTTTCAGCTTCTCCTGTTGATTTGATCCAATGGAATGACATGCAGGGGAGACTTAGATGAAAGTACACACACCTGAAGAGGGTGTGTGCTCAGAGCTGAGGAACCTTACTAAAGCTGCCTTCCTCATTATCCACCAAAGTCCTCTTGCAGCTCTGGATCCTGATTCCAGATCGTGCTATATCACAGCTAAGGCCAGCTACAGCTGTTGCCTCCCACTGAAAACACAGAAGGTGTAGATATTTTACTAAGCTATCACCACTGGACATCACAACAGGCTAGGATGGATAAAAAATGATAAAGTTTATATCCTTGCTTTTCTAAATATCATGCTGTCCAAGCCTTTATATATGTGATGCTCTATTTTTTCATCATTGCAAGAAAAAAACCCAACCAAACCATAACTTGCAGTTTTGAAAAGGAAACTACAGCTAGCATTAAATATTCTTGAACAACATCAGTGTATTAAATTCTGGCACAGTTTGCATGAAGAGACTGTGTGGCAATTTGTAAGAACATGTGAAATAAACATGGTAAGAGTAGTCAGGTGTAACTTGTTCCTTGTCACAGTGTAAAATCAATGATTCCCAGGTTTCTGGTCTGGCAAAGCCTTGCCAGCCCTCAGGACTCCTGCACAGACCCCCAGACCCCCTCAATGTCAGTGGCTGTTGCAAACAGAATAAAGACAACGCTCATTGTGATTTCACAAATAAAGTTTGGAAAGCACCAGACATAATGATGGCTTTGGTTCCCTCCAGCTCTGCACTCCTGTGGCTCTGGACTGCTGCTGTGACTCCAGGAAATGGTAGGGTAAGCTTGTGGTGGAATATGATGATAACAACACTGAGCTTCTGAGCACAGCCCCTTCTGCTTGCCTTGGAGAGACGCTGGCCCAGGAAGGTCAGCAGGTTGTTTGCTTCCTGCTGAGCTAATTGGCAGGGTGACAGCCACTGCCTGCCAAACACATGCATTTGTTTAATCTCTGCTGCTTGGGATAAAAACCACCAATAGACAAAAGAGGCCTTCTTTAAAAGAGCTGATTTAGAGCTGGGTGAAAATGGGTTCTCCCCTTAAACCCCAGAGTGTCAGCAGTAGCTGCTCTGGATGTGCACAAATAACACACCCAAGCTCACTTTGGATCCTTTTACTCCTGACAGTGCAGTAGGAGGAGAGGGGAACTATTGATCTTGGTATAATATGAAAAGTTACCAGAATCAGGTAGATTTGGTATCTGTAGTTACGTATTTAAAAGCTGATGCCACTTGTAAGTGCAAGATTGAATGGATTGCAGGAGAAATGAGGAGCTTCCTGAATTGATTTAAGATGCACGAAGCTGCTGTGTAAAGGACATGTGCAAGACCCAAGGGAGTCAGGGTGAAGAATCTTGTTAATGTTTATGGGCTTTTGATCAAATCCTAAAGACAGGCTCAAGAGCTGAGATGTTTTGACTTTGAAACAAAGGCCCTGGTGCAATTATATAATTTCTATTATTCTCTTTAAACTGGTGTGTGTTATTCATCATTCTGATCAGAACACGCTTTGTGTCTCTGTCCTATTTCTGGTTTGATGATTGTGATAAACTTGGTAACCTTTTGCAGGCTGTGAAGTTGTACACTTCCTTCAGATCTTCTGTTTGGCTTGTGAAAGTGCTTTTTAAATTTTAAAGGACAAAATTTATGTTTGTTTTTGCCAATTAGGGATTACCAGGGGCTAATCATATTCTAAAACCACAGGAATGATTGTGATAAACTTAGTGACCCTTTTCAGCCTGAAAGCTGTACCTGCCTTCATTTAGATTGTAAAAGTGCCTTTTAAGTTTTAAAGGGCAAAATTTATGAGTTTTTTTTTTATTTCACCAGTTTGAGATTTTTAGGGTCTAGTGGTATTCTAAAAATATAACTTCTAGTACAGCTTCATCTTTGCCTCTTTCAGAGATTTGCATCCTCTCCATTTGTATGGAATGTACCTGTTGCTGCCATCTCCCTGTAACAGGGGGCTAAATCTTTGGTATCCTCAGGATTTGCAGGTTTTAATTAGAATGGATTTATGTTGATTAGAGTTGATGGGATTGAAATGCCATGTAGTTATTAATTTCCTAGTTTTAATTTTGCTACTTAGTCATATGTTACCAAAAATATCTTGGAAATGTGTTTTTTTCCCTTGTAAAGTGGCAAACCAGAGAAATAAATGCATCTCGGCAGGCTGTCATTTTGAGTACAACTCCTGCTAGATCCTGACTTAGGATTCTATGAATGACTATGGAGCTGGAGGAAAATGAAAAGAAATACATGCAGCCAAGTTTTCTTAGATTTTCTTTGAAAACAGAAATGGACTTTCAGGAACTTCTGCTAGGATTTGCTTGGTTTCTTTTTTACACAGAAACGTCAACGAACATAATTCCTTGGAAGTCCAAAATTTCAAAATGTCCATTTTAATTTTCATCTCTGTAGCATATGCAACACAAACAGTTTCTGGGCAGAAGTCAGTATTATCCAGCACATGCAATGCTATTTCTACTTTTGCAGGGAGTAAAATGAGGCATAGAATAATGTGTGGTCCAGTCCAAGCTTTGTTACAATCAGTCTAAGGTGCATCTTCAGATCTCTGTGCAACAGGATAAGGTATTGTGCAGGTGGACTGGGTTTGCAGGCTGCTCATCTCTGCAGTGATGAATAAAAGCAGTAATAAAATTTCCAGAGCAGATAAAAATTCAAATGATCCTCTTTCCTAAAGTCTCATGCAGAGCCCATTGCAGAGGAGGGAGGAGACCACAGCACTGAGATACACAAGTGGCAGAGTTTTGGACTGGGAATGAGGACTCTGGCTTTTGCAGAGAAGGGGTTCAGTGCAGAGAATGTTTATATTCAGTGCTGGCATTCAACTAGTTCCTAAAACTTCAGGGTAAAAATTCCTGCAGAAATCGATCCTAAAGATAAATTCACAGCTTCTCTCAGCTTCTCTCTTCTTTCTGTAATCAAACCCATTCCTCACTGAGTACAAGAGCAGTGAACTCAAAATTTCTTTTGCTAAAAGCATAGCTGAGCAGCATCGTTCCACAATGTGTCCAAATAATGCCAATGGCTGTAACCCTACATTTCCTGCAAATTTAAGTTCTTTCCTTAATATTCTGTCTATCTGGAGACAGCTGTTTGAAGAAAACAGCTAAGTTGGATGATAAATTTGCCCCAGCATATTTAGAAGTATTTGTAAATAAGATCTGAATGAATGTATCCCATGGACTACTTTCAGAATACCAGCCACCAACTTTAGTCTGCTTCAGTCCATATTTTAAGTCTATTTCTGCTTTGATATCACTTGGAACTTAGGTCAGCTTTCTCCAAATCAGAATTTTCTGAGGGAGGGCAGCTTTTGGGTTCCATTGTGAAGGAGCAGAACTTTGGGAAATCTCATTGCATTGGTGTAGGCAGATGGAAGAATCAGGATTCTTCTTTAGCTCCTGGGTCTATGCCCCTTTTTTGGTCTGTGCTTGATCAGGGCTGTTCCAGCCTTTGGGTTTAGGTGGAGGTGAAAGAGAAATTCAAAGAGATACAAACTCAGGAGATGGGGAATATTCAAATAATTGACTCAATCACAAATACAGCAGATAATGTTCAACCTGTAAATTCTTGTTTGGTATTGGAAAGTTGGGAATTGGTTGGGTTTCTCCCTAGCCTTGATTCCAGCTCAGGCAGCACTAGGAGGGATGTCCTGTAGAACATGGCAGGCAAATTGTCCTTTTGCTCTCAGAACCAGAAGATCTGCTGGGAAGCAATTGGTTTCTTGCTTCAGCTGCAGTGTGAATTTTCTGCATAAAAGAAAAAGATCTCATCTTGCACATCTTATCCACATAGGAATTTGCACTAAAAAGCCAACACTTGCAGTCTGACCTATATGACATTGCTGTTAATTATGTATTATATATGCTGCTTTTCCTATTTTTTCATTGTGAGGGGCCTCTTGGCTTCTCAGTTTGTACGCATTACTCTCATTAACATTAATAAGAATTTAGAATTTAGATGTTGCAGAGTGATTGTCAATCTATTTTGATATCATTCCCCAATACTTACCAGGGTCATGTGCTCCAAATAATGGCAGAATTTCATTCTGAATAGCAGGCTGTACTTGGAATCCTGTTTCCTACAGAATCACACCCTGAAGCTCCTGGAGCCAGCTGTGGATCCCATGGAGCTCTCTTACATGCTCAGGCCATTCTGATCCATCCATGAGCTGATGTGTTCATGCAACAAAGCTGTCATAGCCACCCTGCAGCACAGAGCTCCACTCACCCCTTTTGTGGGAGGCTGCTCTCTTATCCAGTTTTCTTTATAATAACAGGAGTAATAGCTGCATACAACTGAATTTCTCTGTTGTTTTTGTTAGTGGATCAAGTTCCTCCCTGAAATAACCAGCTACACTTCAGCTGAATGAAGGCTGTGGCTTCATTTGCATCATTGTATAATTATTTGCTTCAGCCTTACCAAATCCTTTGTTTATTTTTAAATTTGCATCATCCTAAGCAGAAAATAATGTCACGCCCTGGAGCAGTGCAGAAACCAGGATTAAGAGAAATAGCAGAATAATGGTCATACACACAGGATTAAGAGTGGAATTTGACTTCCTATAGGTCAAGATTTACACAAACCACTTGGTCACTGGCCAGTTCTTCCCTCATTTTGAGTGTACTTTTTATTAGGATTGGAGATCAGACTTAAAGGCTGTGTTAATGAAAAAAACAGTTGACATGATTGAACCAGGTCCCAAATGCTTAGTGTCTGTTTGAATTAGATGAACAATTCCTGTATATTTTGCTACTGTAATGCAGGATTAATGTTTTCTGATCATATTTTAATTACTTGTTCTTTAAGAGCAGTGGGACAATTTGAGTGAATCTTTGTATTTGTAATGGGTCCATCATGTGGGAAAAGATAATTAACAAGATTCTTGCTATCCTTATTTGGAGAGATCAGGGATGGATTGGGAAAGTCAAACAAAACCTGTGCAGAACTGGCTCTAGTTCAGACTGTATTTTCTACACTGCCTACAACTAATATATTTGTATTTGATTTGGACACTTTGTGTTGGTAGAAGGGAGTCAGGCATAAATGAGGCCAACACTATT
Organism: Dicaeum eximium; assembly: GCA_013396995.1. Taxonomy (NCBI): domain Eukaryota; kingdom Metazoa; phylum Chordata; class Aves; order Passeriformes; family Dicaeidae; genus Dicaeum; species Dicaeum eximium. The sequence continues at coordinate 1,491,126 of VWZP01004535.1, read as the reverse complement.
ATTCAGTGTTATTAATGATGTTGTCTACTCTTAGTTCCTCAAGAACTAGAAAACTAATAAATTTTACATATTGGAAAAAAATCACAGATAAATCAAACAAATACATAAATTCTTTAAAGTATTTAATATGTGTTAAGAGGACAGGATGATGAATTCAATATTGAAAACCAATATCAAGTTTACAATTATGTACCATTTATCATCACTGATTGCACAGACAGAGTATTATTGTGGGGAACAGAATGATGCATAAACTAAAACCCTGATTGGTTTTCTAAAAAAAACCGAGTTAAAATTCATGTTATGTCTGAAAAGCTTTGTTTTTCTTATTCAAGCATTATTTTCAATAGTAATTGTTCATTCAGACACAAATGATGCATATTTAATTTCTTGGGCTTTGATATTAACAGTATAATAATTTTCCAGTGTTGATAACTTGTGCTTTTACAAACACTAGCAGGATTCAGTTTGCTGTTGTTTTTGAGGCCCAATTTCCCCTTTAAGCAAAAAGAACATATGGAAAATGAAAAAGTGGAGAGGAACTAGTTTTGAATTGGACATGTAGAAGCAAGCAAATGAAAGCAGCAAAATGCTCTTGAAAGGTGAATGGACTTTGAAGAGAAAACGTGTACCAGTGGCTGTTTTTGCTCAGCAGATCTTTTCAAAGGGTAAAATTCTGCCTCCCCAAAAGTCAACGGCAAAGCTCGCAGTGACTTCAGTGTTTTCAAACTCCTGTTGTCTGTGTGAAGGACATACCTGCTCACCTTTGTGAAAGAGCTGCTCTTCTTTAAACTCCTGTCACCCCAGCTGAGCTCTGGGAGAGGGAAATGAATTCTTCTCTGGCTCACACTTTATCAGCAGAATTATTAAGCAGTCTTCTGTGCAGAGTCACTCTTGTAATACACTCCTGCTTTTTTTTTTCCTTTTTTTATTTCAAATTCTTTTCTCATTTTCATGTTGGTGCTCAGGTTTCCTGGGGATAACCAGATATCATTTCACCAAACTGAAGCTGTGCACTCATAACTGAGAGCTATTTTGTCCTTCAGAATTTCAACAACTCATTCTGATTTATGAAAGAATCTGGCTAAGCTTGAAGATTCAGCTGGAGTTTACAGAGTTATAACTCTAGTCTAGACTCATTGAGTCAACAATAATAAGAAAGAAGCCAAACTGTCTTTATATATATTTTTTGTAAACTACACATTTTAAAAACAGAAGCACTGAACTAGAACCAGTGTGCTGCAGTCTAGTGCTGTTTATACTGAATGTCTTTTAGAAGGGGGTTGCATTTAAATAGACACCAAGAAGAAATGAGTATTCCAGTAGTCACCCTCAAATGGAGAAACATCCACAGCCACATTCATTGGCATTTACTGACATCTACACCCCTGCAAGCAGACAACCACAGTGCAGAGAATGCCAGAACTTTCCATGGGAAATTGCTGAGCTGGATGGGATTTTATATGAGCAAGAAAAGGGGGGCTGAATGCTTTGCCTTGAATATCTGTAAAAAGTCATACAGCAGAATGTAATATCTTGGATTTCATTGGTGTCCAGAGCACTCATAATTGGACAGACCACTTCTTTGGAAAGTTTTACAGAGAACACTGAAAGACAAGGAAAAAAAAAGATTGTCGCAGCAGGTTTGCCTAATTCATTTTAAGCAGTCTGGTTTAGTCTCTGTGCATTTCTTACCCTTTAAAAAGGAAAATCAGGGATACTTCCCCAAATGGAAACTGGTGACAAAACTGAGTTCTAAACAATGCCATCAGTATGGAGCAGTTGGTGGTTTTTAATATTCTTAGACAAACAATAAAACCTAATTATCTTTATTTATTCAATAAATCAAGTTCAAATTTGATCTATTGAATTGTATTAAATATTGAAAATAGTTTAATAAATGAACACGATTGCTAATTTATTATTGATATTCATCATTAGGATTTTGGTGAAAAATAACCTAAAACAGGTGGAGACAAAGATAGTGAGGAATTCACCTCAGGCACCAGTACTGCTGCAGAACCTGCTTAGGTTGCCTTAGCCATGGGTAATGAAGAAAAATAGCTTGTGGAGCCAGGGAGGGAGCAGAACTGGGCCTGGAAAAGAGGTGGGGAAGGAGGAATCTCTCCAGCACCCAGGGAGTCTCCACTGCCCCGTGCTGCTGCCTCAGTGAGCTGGTGCAAGGTCTGGGGAACGCTGCAAACCAGCACAGCCGGGCGAGGCTGGGAACCCGGGGGCACAAAGGCACTGGAGTGAAGGAGTTTTTGGGAGGCTGGGAGATTGCAGGGAGCCCCTTATGGAGCCAATGTACCAATCCTGGCCCACACTGTGTCCTTTTTGAAACACTGCCATCACCTGCAGTCATGCACTGGCACGTGACCAAGAAACACACAGTGCAGGACAAAGGATTTTGGCAGCTTCATATGGACATAAAATACTGTACAAGGTGGGGATTCATCGTGAGGCTACGGTGACAAAAAAAGTTCTATTAATAATTTTGGTCTATTATCAAAAAGGGACTTGGCCTTGTGCTTTTTACATACTGAGATATTAAAAAAGCAGGATCACAGCCAACATTGTTATTCTAATTAGAATATAATCAGTAATAGTACATAACACAAGTAGAGCGTTTAATCTTGAAATGCCTGTGCAAGCATAAGATTTCTGGCTAAGAGCTAAGTTAGTGCAGCTGTTCAAATCACCTGTCATGAGCCTCTTGGTCTAATGATTTTAATCATTATGCATTTGTAACTTGTGGTACGTCTTTCAGGAGGAAAATGACAACCGTGGGGCGCGATTCGTTCCCTGGCTGATGCCTCTCTGAGCATGGCAGTGGCACTGAGCCACCCGAAAGCAGCAGCGATGCAGCCGATGTGGCAGCGCAAGGGCAGATGCTCTGGACGGTAGAGGATGCTAGAGAACAGGTAAATTTTCCACGGCGCATTTCCCCATTAGCATCCCCCGAACCTCGCGTGGTATCAGCTCGAGCCAGCGTCTCCCCGTGCAGGGGCTGCTTTGGGCACTGCGAGCTGCGTGTGGCTGCCCGTGTGTGCCCGCTCCTCCAGCTGCGTGCGTGCCTCTACTTGCAAACCCGGCACCTTGCAATGGCTCCAGAAGTTTGCGTGATCTCCCTCTAAGCACATCCGCGGAGTCTGAGAGGTCTCTGCTCGGGAGATCGCGGTGTTTCAGCCGCAGGGGGCAGCGAGTCGTGCTTTGCCCCCATCTCCTGCCTCTGCTGAGCCACCAAGTGTTTCTGCCTCGGCTATAGTTTGCTTCCTCATTCCCACATGTTCGGGCGGCAACCTTGGGATGCCGGGGTGGCAGTCTGATTCTTTGTCATTCTAGGCTACTGAATGTATTTTAATTGAATCGGGCACAGAAAAAAACCCAAAACACATAACAAAGCCCAAGGCATCAGGACTAGATCCTCCTACCCCGAAACAACAAACGGTTAAATAAATAACGAGATGCCAAACCAACCATCACCAAACGAATAAGCCAAAAATCAGCGTCAGCGCCGCAGGAAACGGGAAAGTTTCTGCGCTCTGAAGCTGGTAGCGCACGTCAAAGCGAGAATCCAGGGGGAGGAGAGCGGAGGGCAGCCCCAGCCCAGCGCCCGCGAGAGCCGGGGATGCGCTGGTGCGCCCAGCCCCGCATCCCGGAGCGACTGCCCGAGAGATGCTGCTGTGACTTGGTTCTGCGCCGGGAAAAGAACGGCTCCGAGCCCCCACCCCCGTCTCCTCCCGCCCTCCTCTTCCTTCCCCCTCCCCCGGGTCCTGCGGGGAGGCGGGTTTAAGGTGGGTCGTGTGGCCGCGGTAACTTTCCCAACAGAGCCAAAGAGGCGCCCGGAGTCCCCCGCAGCAGCATCGCCCGCCCGTCCTGGGCAGCGGCACCGGCGCGGTGCCCCCGTGCGAGCGGCCCCGGCTCGGCCGAGGCTGCCCGGGCTCCGCTCGCCGCCTCCCGCCGCCGTCTCTCGCCGCAGCCCCGCGGAGCCGGCCCCGGGTCCCGCCGAGGTAGGTGCGAGTCGGGACAAGCTCTGGGCGCTGCCGGGGACGCGGCACCGGAGCCCCGTGCCCGCAGCTGCGTCCCCCCACGCCCCGTTTGTTCCTGGCGCTGCTGCGGGGCAAGGAGCATCCTCTGCACCCCCGACTGCGAGGGACGAAGCCCCTGCCCTGCTCTTCCTGGAACTGCCCAGGCAGCCAGGACGAGCCGGGGGGAGGCAGTCTCTCTCCAGTCCGTTCCCTCAATCTTTGCGTTCTCGTTGGTGCTTTTGGAAGTGCTGAGCTAGGAGATGTGTGCGTGGGTGAGATCTTACGGCTTTATTAGGACTCCCCCCTATCAGCGCTTCTCTCAGAAGCCGCTTCCTGCCCCCCGCGTGGTTTACTGGGGTGTTGTATCGGCACGAACTTTCTTCTGCTTGCAGAAGACGGATTTGGTCCCCTCGTGTCCCCGCGTGTCCCCGTCCTCGGGCTGCTGCACTGCGCGGGCGAGTGGACTCGGGCTGGCGGCTCGCTGCTCGGATTGTAGTGGCTTCCCTTGCCTGTACCTGCCGGGGCTCCTGGTGGGAGAAGGTGTTTGGGGTAGGGAGAAGTTGTAGGATGCAGTGTGTAAGCGACACCTGCGTTTCCAGAGCCTGGGAAGGGGGTGGAATCTCACTCTCACTGGTGCTACTCGCTGCTGCCAAACACTGCCTTCTTTTGCCTGAGCAGGACTCTGGCCACGCTGCCAGATGGTTCCTAACAAAATGAGAAGTTTGGGAGTGTCAGGAGATCAGCTCCCAAGCCCAGCGCCCAGCTGCGGTCAGCAGGGACAGCGCACAGTTCTGGTGCCTGTGTCTACCTGATGCCGGTTTCTCAGCGCAAGCATGGAGCACCTGATTGATCCACAGGGCTGGGCAGGGCATCAGTAGTTGGGAAACCAAGGCAGCCACCGCTCCTTGCTATTTAAATCTCCGGCCCCTGTGATCGCTGCGTGCTGCGCTTAGCCCGTCCTCCCCCGCAGCGGGAAGAGTCCGGAGTTAACTGAAAGGAAGGCTGCAGTTCATGCCTTTATTACGCCCTGACTTAGAACAGAAGTATGAAACACATAAATTGCATAGAATGGAGCAGGCTGTCTGCCTTCCACGACCTGTCAGATGGGGGACATCCCACCCTCGTCATGCTCAGTCCTGTATTTTGGTACTAGAAATCTCAAGTTAGGTGACTGGACCTTGTCTCAATTTCACACCACTGGGCTAAGGAAATCTGAGAAGATTTATCCTGGGACATCCAACTCTCAGTCAGAATCCTTTAGAAGTCTCCTAGAGTCCATCCAGAGCTTTGCTGTCCCTCTTAGTGTTTGGACTTTCCTGTCATGTCTACTTTGTTATTCAATCCCACAAATTTTCCTTCTCAGAGCAGTACCTGGTGGATGGATTCTTTCAGGTGTACTGCCTTGGTTATAGTGCTGCTAAATAAAGGTGACCAAACCGACTGAACAGCCTCATCACAGGGCTGGATTTTGGCCAATCTTTTACAGAGTATAGATGTGTTCTTGTTTATGAACAAGTGGGAGTTCATGGACCCTGCTCTGGAGTCTCTTAAAGTTGGTGTGGGACACCTGAAATTGTCTTTGTTGAGGTTAATAAATGCTAATAAGCATGTGTGAAACATGTTTGGAAAATCCGTTTTCAAGTGCACGAGTTCTTATTTGTCAGTAAAAACCTCTGGAGGCTTCTTCAGTGTTCAAATTCTTGAGTTCAGTTTTATTGCTGCTTCTTGTTGATACCTGAGTAAATTTGTTAGAGAATTGCAGAAGTTTTATGGTGAAAATGTTTCAACATATGAAACATTGGAAATGGTCATGTGACCATGATCTGTTTTTCAAAACAGGGTCTCAGTGTTGTCTTTATTTCCAGTCACCTACTTTATAAAATTCTGTAATTTTAGTTAAAAAACCCAAACTGGCTGATGTTACATACACAATATTAGGCTGCATTATGTTGCTCCAGCTTTTAACTTATGCGAAAGGCCTAATTTGATCTCTTGGTTTTTAAAATTATATATAAATTAATTTCCAAAGAATCAAACAGAAGCCAACAGTCTCTGTTAAGGAGTCCCATATTTACTGTGAACGGGGACCTCAGCCATTTTCACTTTGAACAATCCATCGTGCTTTAAACACCAGGCAGCAGAATTAATATTTAAGCAAATCCATATGGCAAAACTATAAATCACTGAAAACAGTTAATTATGTTGGAACTGTGAAAATACCTTCAAGTACAGCCTGAAATAGCATAAACTATTTCTCTCCAGCGTGATCACAATTCTTACAAACCTTTTATCCTTGTATGTGAAATCATTTCTAATTCTGTGCTCCTGCAAAGCATGTGCTTGGTTATTGTTTTCAAAACCATGTGGTTTGGCTTACTATTTAAATATAATATTTATGATACTACTTTGGTTGTTCAGCTTAAAAAGGGAAGTGCTGCATACCATTGCATATTAAAAAGCTTCCATGTAATTACTACTTTTTGCAGTACTGCTGTGCAAATCTCTGGGTCAGGAATTTAAATGGAGATTTTACAGAGTTCACAGTTACTTTATATAAAAGCCATAAGTCTTCTTCTAGAAGCAAGGGGGCTGCAGGCACTGGGGAGTGTGGAGTGTGGTGCCTGCACTGGTTTTTACCTTTTCCTTATTGTGGCATCTATCCTTGCCCTTGGCCTTTGTGTACTCCCAGGTGCATAGTGTGTGGTGAGCTCCCCCAAACCAACATCTCTTGGTCCCCTTTGGGTCTGGATTACCTATTTACACATTTATTGTCGTATTTTCTTCTTATCCAAGTATGTCTGTTGTGGTTGCACCTTGCAGAGCAGTGCAGGGAGACACGGGAGGCACTTGCACTGCCCCTCTCTGCCCTGCCTCCCCGTGCAAAGGAACCTGTGAGGCTGCAAGGGCCAGAGTCTGTTGCCAATTCAAAGCCAAAGTCCCTGGCAGTTTCTCCAGGGATGGTGAAGGACTTAAGACCACACTGTAGATGCCTGTAGGATTCAGTGTCACAATCTCCTTACATTCCCCAGGGTATCCTGCCTGGTCTCCAGTTGCTGCCCCACCAGAATTCTGTTGTCCTGGGAGACACACACTGGATCTGGTGCCCAATGCAGATATCTTGGTTTTCCTCATGTGTCTCAAATAGCACTTGGGATCCCTGTAAAGCTACAGCATCCTGCCCTGACTATCTCAGGTTTTACAAAAAATGGCTAATATGTAAAACCCTGTATCAAAGAAATAGGTACAACATTGTGAATAAATGAGTTACCCCCAGAAAGGCTTGTTCAGATGTTAATGGAAAAGATAGAAAAGATTCCCCCTCATTGTTCTATGCCCTGCAGACTGACCACGCTGCCAGAGCCACCCGTACATTCCTTTGCACAGAACTGATTGAAACCTCAGTGGAGATGTTCTGTATGTTAAAGAGTGAGACATGAAAAAGCTTGTAGAAAATTAAAAGAGCCAGTCTCAGAGGAGACAAATCCCAGACAGACAGAATCAGTTTGAGATTGCCAGAAGAATTCAGCCATATGATACTTCTCTGTGAATCCTATGAGCGATGTACAATCGATGTGTGCAGGTAGAGAGGAGGAATTTTGTTGAAGAGTTTCTAGAATGTGACCCTTACCTTATGAATTTCAGATAAAGTACCAAATTCATGAAGAGACAATATCCCACACAGCTGTGAAGATCAGACTCTGTAGCTGTGAGAGTGGGCTGCAGCCCAGAGAATCTGAGGCATTCAGTCAAGATGACCAAAAACAAGTGCAGAATTCTCCAGGAGGAGTGTGTTTACAAACACTTGTATCTGACCAGTGGAGCTCAGCCCTCCAGGCAGGTTCTCTAGTCTGGCTGCTGCTCTAAAGGGAAACTACTGAAATTCCTATGAAAGCTTCTTTCTGAGCGAGGCAGAGAGGTACAAGATGAAGGTCACCACTTAGCCTGCTCACAGAAATGCAGCAGGAATGAAGAGCTCACCCAACTCACACCAGACTGCAAACAAGAGCAGAACTTTAGGGCTCACTTTCCCCTTTGGAGTAAGAACTAGCACTGAGAATTTCTCCTGGTACCAGCCTGAGAACAAAGGGTAATGAATGAATGAATAGGCACGAGGCTGAAATGAGATTCACTGCTAAACATGTGCTCTGCCTGGAGGAGGAGGAAGAGAGAGTAGCTGAGGGAAAATAGTTCTGTGCACTAACTTCACATAGCTCATTTTCTAGGTTTTTTTCTCCAGAAACATTTTATAAGGGCTAATAGTCACTCTGAAAAATATTTTAAAGGGTCAAAAAGGCACCATAAAACTTGCCAGAATATGACAGCTGATAGGTTGCCCAAGTGAGGAATTAATGAACAAGTTTGTTGTTTTTTGGGGTTTTTTTTTGCTTGCTTTCTTTAGGTTTTTCTTCTTTTGATATTTAACTGGTACATATGAGTGAAAATAGGTCCAGGTTCTCCTAAGCTCAGATATGCAGAAGTTTTACTCAGCCTTTTATCTTGGATTCCTTGTTAAGCTCTAGACTTTTGCTAACCACCTGCTTTATCACAAGTCATATTGAACATAATTTTTTGCAAGGTTTATGGAGTGTTGTGAACACATGAAAATCTGATTTCTCTGGAACACAGACAGTAGGAAAAAGCTATAGAGAAATGATCAGGTGGAGTATTGGAATTGACAGTGGGCTCCTAAAGGGGCCAAACCAGGAAGGTAAATGAACAGCTTTAAGCTCTTTAACTAAAGGATATAACCTGTTTCTATAGACTGTAGGATGGATAAGGTGTTTGGGGAGCATATCCTACTTTTTAATATGTTTGAGTCTTTAACACTCACATCTGGTTTTGAGACAATTACTTGAATAATAAAAACTATCTTTTGGACATTGCTGTTTTAAGAGCCTTTTAAGCTTTGTAGAGGTTTTGATACAAATATTTTTGTACTAGTATAAAACATAGAGGTGCAGTGATATAAATCCAGTGTAAACATGAGGAGAATCACGTTCTTTATCATGCTTTTAAAATCTACCAAGTGAGGGAAGCTTGGATGATTTGTAAGTAGTCAACTGGCATATGGTACCATTATGATAACATCATGTTCACAGCACTTTCCAGACTGATATACAACCTTTCTAAAATAAGCTCTGCAGAAAAATAAAGAAGAATGTAAAGTCATTTAGCAGCCAGCACGCTGTTGGCACGGCAGGGGACACTGGGAGGTGACTTCTCTGACACTCACGTGAGTTGTGCATCACAGTCTGGTACCTGCTGAAGGGCAGGAACTCCAGAAAAGTGCCCCTTGTATTGTGGGGCTGATTCCTGCTCTGTGAATGCACCAGGAAATGCTGCTTTCATTTGCATTCCACAGCCTGGCCAAGTCGTGGGGACAGCACAAGCTATGGAATTTGTTTCTCAGGAGGAAGTCTGGTATTAAGCCCTTTGTTAGCAGTGGAAAGAGAGAGGCTGGGGTTACCTGGGGATGGAGACTGAATTATGCTCTAGTTCTGGGTGGAAATATCCAGACTGAGATGGAAACTGTCTCGTTGACCTGCTGTGTCATTTATGGTTCTCGAGGAACAGGAAAACCATAAATATTCTTAGAAGCAGGAGCCTTGACAAGACAAACTGCAGCAATGTTTCACTGTTCAAAGGGCTTTTATCTACTTGCCACAGCTAGCTTAATTCTGTTAAAGAATTAAGACAATAATACTTTATTATAGCATAAATTTTACTTTTGTTTGCCTTCATTTAAATGCACAAGCTGTAAATATCATTTTAAAGAAGTGCTGGCTGATTAATTTGAACTGTGCATTAAAATGGATATGGCAAATCAAAACCATTTGATATACCATAACACCTACCATTCCTCAAACTGAGGAAGAATTTCTGATGTAGCAATGTTCTTCACCCCTTTTCCACTTCTAATTCCTTTTTCCTTGCATGTTCCACATAGGCATTTTAGCAACCAAACACGACCAGTCAGTTATTTTATGGATACAATTCAAGCATCAGAAAACTGATTTCTTGGTGTTCTTCTGCAATGTTTTCACCAAACACCATGTGACCAGTCATGCTCTGAAAATCCAGGGAGAGAGGAGTTTTGTGCCTGTATTTTTTTGCAAAGGATTGAGGTTTTGGAGGCTTGTTTTGGCAGGGGATGCCACCTTTAGGATGAGTTGCCTTCTGGACATGACACCTGCCCCCTTCCTCCATGGAGGTCTGGGTAGTCCTTGGCAATCTGCTGGTCCTGACCAGACCAGGCCAGGCATCCAACCTTTGTACTTGTGAAGAAAGACTAAAAACCTTATGGTAAATGAATGAATGAACAAATTTGAAAATTATCATTTGTAACTCTGAGCTTCAGTTTAGACATGATGAGTTTTGATAGCTGTAGTGTTCCAGAATGACAGAGCTGAGCATGTAGCAAGTAGGAGCAGTGGTTTTGCTGTTTTTCTGTAAGCTTTCCCTGATGGTTTTTGGATGTAACCCTAACTAATCGAGGTAATCTCTCAGCTGGAAATGTCATTGCACTGAGTTATGCAGAACTTGTTTTGAGGAGGAAAGTATCTGCAGTCACTGACCAGAACTACTGGTAATAACTTTGCCAGAACACTGCAAAATACTCGAAAATTAAACACTCCAACAAATCAGTTTTCTTTGGTGGTGGTGAGTGTAAATTACCTCAGGAAGTCCTTCGGGGTTGGATTCTTTAGTGCCATTATATTGTCTTAAATTATGTGTTATATGTTGGACAGGAAGATACCAGTAGCCTATAAGGTGTGCTAATAGTAATTGAGGATTAGATGGAGTCTGTGCAGTGAGGGCTACTGGGAATGTCACCAAAACTACAAGAGTGGTGAATTATATTTACAAAATATTCATTTATATTAAATACTGGTGGTCAAATATACAGAAAGATTTGTGAGCTGCACATGGAAGGAGACTCCTTTGCAGTGCCTGTTGCAGGAGAGCATCCATCCACTTGTTACCCAGCACTGGGTTATGAATTCTGCAGGGCAGAAATTGTGATTTATGGGAACTGAGGTCTGTGCAGTGACAAGATACCATCTGCTGCTTGTGGTCAGAAGGTAGCAAATGAGTGAATGCAGTAGGTGTTCTTAACAGTTGAGGCAGATGCTACATCCATTCCAATCCACAGGAATCTGGAAAAGTTTTATTTTTCTTACTCTATTTTGATTTATATTGTACCACTCTGGCTCATGAAGATGTAAGTGAAATTTATTTCTCAAAATATGTTCCGTGGGATTGTTTGTGGATGATCTGAGCCCAGCCTGGAAACGGAGCTTGTTCTTCTTGCTCTGATGTGTAAGATGCAAAAAATGTGGGAACTCTGAATAAGGGACAAATGATGTTAAACAGAAAGGCAATTGGAAATAGCTTGGCAGGCAGAGGTGTGTGGGTAGGAAGGACACAGAAAGTCACTTATATATAGAAAAAAGTGAGAAAAAGAAACACAATTAAGAAAATAAACAAGAAGGGACAAAGACAACTAAATAAAATTCAGTAACAGATTAAATGCTCACTCAGAATCACTGACTTGAGAATGTGAAGTGAGGAATCAGATCTGTGTATGGTGTACAAAAGCCTTTTGCTTGACAGAAAGTGAGATCAATAATTAGCAGGATGCTGCTGCATTCAGTAGTGTCCAGCATCTAACACTGATGGTTTCTAGATAATCCAAGTGTCCTCCCAATTTTTTGCAAATGGGTTTTCCCCCTGCTCTCCTACTGCCCCCCAGCTCTTTTGCCTTATCCTCCCCAGCCTTCTTTTAGGCTTTCTTAAGGATGAAGTTTCCCATTTGAGGGACAGCTTGGTAGAGCATTAACCAGAGGAGAATTTTAGGGTCTGTGTTCCCCTTGCAGTACAGACCTAAGAATGAGGGTTTTCTTTTGCATGCAGGCATTGAAAGGCAGGAGATCTACTTAAAATAATATGCACTGGAAGCTGAATATAAACTCGTAGTTCTGTTGACTTTTGTAAGAGAAACATGTTTGCACAGGTACTCTAAATGAAATAGGCTCTGGTGTTCACACACAGCCCAGCAATGAGCAGACTGCTGAAGGGAACATCCTGAGCTTGCAGAAGTGCTGCTGGGATGTAAATGTTGGTGACACAGCCTGGTGTATTCAGCCAAAGGGATATGGAAATGTTGGGCTCTGGCTGTTCTGTGCTGCTGAGCTGTGCTCAAAGCAGCATCCAGAGAGGGAAGGACTGGTGTGTCTGCTGCTTTTCCTCCTGCTGGTGGAGCATGGGCTCAGTTTGGCCATTGCTTGGTTTTGCCATTGCCAACAGACAGCATGATGCCTGGATTAATGCAGGATTTACTTCAGGGAACCCATTTTGCAACCATGGAATCATAGAATATCCTGAATTAGAAGGGACCCACAAGGATAATTGAAGTCTGACTCCTGGCCCTGCACAGGACACCCCAAAAATCCCCCCATGTTCCTGAGAGCTTTGACTCTCTTGACAGAAAAGTTACTTTCTAAAATTTAAAAGCATCTTCTTCCCATATTTCATGGTGCTTGGATACCACTTATTTATTCCACTGGATGGCAAAAATAACAAGTGCTGTGAAGTCTTCAGTCCTGCATTAGAGCTCTGGAGAAGAAATGGTGCAAGTCAATGTGCACAAAAATAGCCCTGTTAGGAGGGAGGGGTGAGCTTGACTGGTTGTGTGTGAGGGTGAGCACATCTGCTCTCCTGAATCATCCTGGTGAGCAGTGTGAGGAATTGCAGCCTTTGAAAGTTGTGTCACTTCAGGTAAATGCTCCAGGCACAGGCAGAAAGATGTTTGAGCAGATGTGGTCCCTGTTCAGGCCATCTGACCCAGCCAGGAGAGAGCAGTGCTGCAGTGTTTGTGTTTCACACTGAACCCCAGCTGCCAGCTGGACTCTCTTCCCTGCTAAAACCTTGGACATCTGTTTAGGAATTCAAAGAAGTCTTGTGTTGGATGTTGCCTGTTATACAAGGAAAAAAACCTTTGGTACAAGTATTTTATTACATTAGCACAGTAGCTTGTCGTTCATTATGTAGGAATTAATAAGGAACAAAAAATTCTTCTAGTCTAGCTAAAGTTAATTAGTCCAAGGCTGAGAAACTGAGGTGTTTGGAAATAGGATAAGGTGGTCTTTGTGCCATTCCCCTTCCTATTGTAATATTTTCAATTGCACACAAGACTTCTATCTATGCATTGTAAGCCAACAATATATCTTGTGTTGCTCACTGGTGTGTTTAACACACCTTATAAATTTGCTGTGTGAAGGACAACACTTTTGGTGGTTTAAAGCCTCTCTCAAACTGAGCTTCAAACCAAGTCCATGATGGTGGGAAGTGCTGGCAGCTGAGATATTCAACTGCACTGAAGCCTTGTGTTCTTTGAAGATGAGATTTTCAGAGATATGTAGGACAGTGAGTATTTAAGGACACACAGTTTCTTTGGGTGTCTTTACATAAAATATAGAGACCTTCATTCTGCTTAAGACCCTTGAGCACTTTAGTAAATTTGATATTAAGTAATAAATGTTATGACGAATGTTGTTTATTTGATAAATCTACTGCCAGAAAAAGTGATGTATTATAGGATCAGGAAAGGAGAAGCCTGTTCTTGGCTGTGTCAAAGGCTGCCTCTAATACCAGTGTCTTCTATTTTTTGAGCATACTAATGCTCCTGATATTTTTTTAAATCTTAACATATTTGTAGAGTGCTCCAAGATCCTGTGCAAAGTTCTTGGGAGCACTGTAGGCATCCCTAGGCAAATTAGTCCTGCATTAGCTAGAGATCAGTCTGCTCTGCTCATTTCTCTTAATTTTATGGAGGTGACTGCTGCCATTTGCTGCTAAGTCCAAAGCCAAGTAGTTCTGTTCCAGCTGCTGTATTTTGTGCAATTGGATGATCACAGTTTCATTCCAGAAGATCTGATTGTTTTCTCAACTATCTGAAGTCTGCTTGAAAATAGACCTGGCTATGTAAACAAACTTTTCTTCTGTGATAAAGTCATATTGGATTTCCATTTTATTTTCTAATCAAGCAGAAGCTTTCATTAAAAAATTGTGAGCAGGAGAAACACTTTCAAGAAACTATTTAATGTTAGGTCACCTGTGGCAGCATTGATTCCACTCAAAATGCCACAGAAGATGAACACAAACACAAAATAATTCTAATGATTTAAAATACTGCTTGCTGTGATAGAACTGTGAGATACACACATCTCTTTTCTTTAACTGGGACAGGATCTGGTTTTGAACCAGTGTTTGATGTCAGCTGTCCAGGTGTCTGTTGCTTCAGCTTTTCTAACACTGGTAAGTCATTAACAGCCTCACTGAAAACCAGCTGAAGTTAATGAGTGTATTTCAAAGGACTCAGAATTTAGACCTAAATAAAGAGGCACTATGCTGGTAAATGCTACTCAGTGTCATTAAAATATATTTAAATTAAATAAGATTCTGATGCCTAATTTAGAAACCAAAACAAAACCCAAACTACCTCCGCAAAATGAAACAACTTGTTTTAAAAAGCAGCATATAATGGAACTCCTAAATGCATTTCTAAATATGTGAATTCTGTTAAAGTCATATTTATGTTCCCTTAGTCAAGCCACTTCCTCGTGACATGTGCTGTGCTAATCAATATCCACATAGAAAGAAATTGAACTTGCAAATGATGAGGCACTCCTTGGGTTTCTCCACTTGCTCCCTAAAGCTTCATGTCAAACACAGTAGACAAATCTTCACATCTAAATAATTCATCTGCAAATGGTGAGAACAAGAGGAGAGGAATAAAAAGACAAAGTTGTTCCATGCTAAAATACAATAATGCATTAAAATTAATCAATTTCCTCCTGCTGGGGAACAATCATTTAGAAAACATTTTAATTACCAAAACTGAATAATGGGATCAGTGTTTTTGAGCAGGTTGGATTCACCCTACTGAGCACTGGAGAATCCTCTTCACAGGAGCCCATAAAAATATTGCTGTTTTCAAGTTGCTGCTTTCAATCATGATACTTCTGGGGAGAAATTGGATTTTTTCACAGCAGCTTTTAAGGAAAATGTGGAGTGGACAGCAGGCCTATGTTAACTGTTCTGTGCCCAGAACTTGCCTTGCATGTGCTCCTGTATTTCTGTTTCTTTTGGATGAGAATTTATTGTGCATTGCTTAACACATACTGAAGTCAAATGTTCAAGCCAAAGAGTTTGGCTGCATCAACAGACAGTGTTGTAAATTTGTAAAAATGAAGTCTGTATTCAGCCTCACAAGGAATGGAAACGTGCAGGAATCAACCAGTCCAGTCCCTTGTCTTGGCTGCCAGTGGTGTTCCAGGAGAATGGTCCTGGAACTGGGGATAATCACTTTGCACTTCAGAATTTGCCATGAAGAACCTGCTTCTCCCTCTGAAGCAGGAGTGTCTTGGTCTCCAGCTCTGATTTTCTGGGTGTTTTTCAGAGATCTCAGTGTTAGTCAGAGACTTGAGTCACTAATTTTAGAACATATGGTGACTCCAAGGAATAGCCACTACCTGGCTTTCTGGGAAAGCTGGAGGAGACTATAAAAAAAAAGTGTTTGTAGCAGTAGTTTCTGCCCACAGATGGGATATTTTTGGTCACTTATATTTTTTTATAGAGAGTTTATGTCACTTATATTTTTTGCCCTATCAAACTGAGGAAGTTTTGCTTTGCCATAAACATGGCATGGCACAGAGTCACATTTACCAACAGCTGGCCCAGAGCAGCTGGGGCTGCCCCTGGATCCCTGGGAGTGTCCCAGGCCAGGCTGGACAGGGCTTGGAGCAGCCTGGGACAGGGGAAGGTGTCCCTGCCATGGCAGAGGTGGCACTGGGTGGGCTTTAAGGTCCCTTCCAACCCAAACCACTCCAGAATTCTCTGATTCTATGGGGTCCCACAGCTGAGGGGTTGGGAAGGTCTCAAGGAATCCATTTCACAGGAAGATGACAGAAAATTTGCATGGGGTGTTTGTGCTGCGAGTGGGTGAGAACTGGGATTAGAGTCAGTGCCAGTGGTGGGAGGGGCACAGGGCTTGGCAGGGGTGTCCTGGAGCTTTTATTCCACAACTGAGGACACTGGTCAGCAAAATGATTAATTGAATAAAGGGTACCTGGGTACCTGCTGAAGACTGAGTCACCTGAAAGATGAGTTTGCTGAAGCTGCCCTGCACAAATTCCAGGAACATTTACACTGACTGGGGTCTTCAGTGTGTGCTCAGGGTAAGCTTCCATCTCAATACTTTGCTGAATCAGGATATTAAATTTGCAAAGAAAATTAAAATAGATTCACTGAGAATGATGTAAATCTTTATGCTCACAGTAGGGCACAGAAGCAAAGTGAATATCCTGGTAATCAAAGTACCTTGTAACTCGTGGAATGAACAAAGTTCCCAGAATGGTTATTACATGCTGTATTTTCTGTTTTGGGTTATTGAAATAGAATTACTGAGAATTAAATTGTATAAAAGGCATTTTCTTTTTTATTTTCATAATTATTCTTTTATCCACAAAGAACTTTTTTCTATCTTGAAATAGTCTTGGTTGGTACTGAAAATTGCTGTAGCATAAGTAAAACCAGTCTAATTGAGATTCATAAATCCACTTTTTAACATGTACAATTAGGAATTGTTATTAGAGACCAGCTGGAAAACATTAGGGATGAAAATTTACCATAGAAGGTTTTTTTTATGTGTTTGAGACATTGTTTGATACCAAAACCTAAATTAGATCACCAGAGAAATGAACTTGCTATTTGAAATCTAATTTGTACACAGAAAGTTAATTCTGAATATTCCTATTGATAAAAATTTTATTATTAGGTCCTGTTAAACTGCCTGATTTTAATGGAAGTCTGACTTTCACAATGCTTTTCCCATAATTAAAATATAGAGAAGTAGCAACTTGATTATATTGAGTGCATTTGTGTCCAGTGGCTGTGTAATAAACTTTGGTGCAAGTCAATTCTATTATCTATTATGATTTTTGAAAGTAGAAAAGTTTATTGGGCCTAATTCCAACACAACTCAGTCCAAAGGAATTGTTCAGTTGGAGTGGTTGGGATGAACATTTTAGGAACCCAAGCACAGGGTTTTAAACATATTCACATACAGCCACTTCAGTATCTAAGACTTACATTTTAAAATTCTATTAAATAAAAGAGCTTTTGAGAAAATATATTTATTTCTTAAGAATTTAACAAATAATTTGTGTTGGTTATGTATAATGCTCAATCACAGTCAATAGAGGAAATGATGGAAAATCCATTCTCAACTTCTAGTTGAGTTTTCACTTTCCTCCTGTTGCAATTCAGGTTTTATTTGGAAAGTGCTGCTGCCACAAAGAAAGAATGCTTTTAGCCTAATTGAACTGAGTGTCTTTAAACAACTTCTCATCAGTCAACTTTGAGGCGTTTTTTTCTTCTTTGTGGTTAATTGTATTTCCCTCCTGGAAAATTGGACAAATCAATGTAAAAGCAAGAAGATAATTATTAATTTTTTAGGACAAATAAGTAAGTCATGTTAGCTATAATAAGGCATCTGAACAATCCAAACCAAAGACATAAATTCACTGCAGTCAAATGTTTTACACCATTGGTAAATTTGACACGTTTATTACTCATCTAATTAAATTGTGCATGCAGAGCAGGCAGGAACCAACAATGTATGCAGATGTCACATGGATATTTAGTACACTGCTGATTAAGATCAGCTCGTTTACATCACACTGGGCTGATTTGTTATGATCAAACAAAACATGTTCAACAGAAAAGAAAATGATTGAGCCAAATTCCATTCTCTGGAAGTTCCAGACTCAGCAGTTTTACCAGGCTCTGGTGGGTGAATTTAGCAGGAAAAGAGGGCAGGAGCAGGCAGAAGTTCTGTTCTGCAGCTGGGTTTTGTCTCTCTGCCTGTGTAACTCAGCTCCAGCCATGCCCTGAGTGACATCCAGCTCTCAGGGAAGAAGGGTGCACCACAGCAAGGACTTTGTAATCAATATTTTTCTGCCCAACTTTATGAACTGGGTTATCACCTCAGAAGGTGATTTTATTTGTTAGGTAATCAAACTGGCTTGTATTCAGTCCAAAGCCATTTGTACCAGGCAATTAATTACCACTTTTTATGCCTTCCAAATTTACTTTTAAAAGAATTGCATTGCCAGGGGCTTTCTATTTCTGGCAAGACTCAAGTAGTGCCAGGATTGGGGTACACACATCCATATGTGTCAAATCCCTGCGGTAGCCTACTCGTTTTATCATGGAATCCTGTGAAGGCAGTTAGCACAAGGATAAATACCAGGGAAAACCTGTGCTTGCCAATAATGGAAAGCAGAGATGTGAAGCCTTTGCTCATCATCTGGCTGGAACTCCAGAAAGCAGAATTCTAAATGTGGAGATTTTCTGATTCCCAGCCCTTGAGTCTGTAGTTTTTGGCACTGACTGAATCAGAGAGAGTTTGAGACCAGGACTGGGACTGTTGAGGGTTTGTAACAAGTGGCATTTGGGAATTCCATGTGTAAATGGGCAGATCCAAGGTGCTTTGCAGGCATCTCTTAGCTCAGCACCACCAGAGCTATAGGCCAGAAAATGGGATGGAAATAATCTAGATGACAGATCTATGTTTAAGAAGATTAATCACAGGTTTCAGAACATTTGGAGATAAAAGCCATCATTTCTGGGGACTTTTTTGTTTCCTACTTTCAGAACTATCAAGGAATCTAGTAGGATTTCAGGCCTTTTATTACTTTGAGCTTTGACTTCTTGAGAGTGTTGTGGTCTGCTTGGTTCACTGGACTGTGTCTAAAACAAGAATCTTCCTTTCTGTCCCTGCAGCCAGGAGCAGACAAGGAGATTGCTGATAAGAAGTTGATAATGCTTTAGTTATACTAGTATGTTCTTTTAGAGCTAAAAAGCTGATGTAATTCAGCAGAGACACCATTAACTTCAGCAAATTTAAAGCACTTCTGTAAGAGAGCATGAAACTCATCCCATGATTTGATTTTGCTGCTGTATTTTCAATCTGGTTAGGGGATAACTCAATAACATTTTCCAGTCAGCTCCAAATTAAATGCAAAATCTTTGTTCTTCAACTGAATAACTTCTAACTTAGAAATAGCCAGAAATATCCTTCCCTGAACATCCTGTACCTGGAGGAAATGTTGTGCCTCAGACAAGGACCATGATTTTGGTCACTGTAAAAACATGTCCTATGGCTTTGTCTCAGAAAATACACTCATTTTAATCTGAAACTCTGCCATTACCCCTCTTAAATCACTTCCTTACAGACCTTAAAAAGCACTTTAGGTGTTTCTAGTTTTTAGCTTGTATTTTAATCTCTTTTTAGTAGAAATTCTCCACCTATTATTGTAAAATAAAAATTTAAAAATCAATTATCAAAAGAATTTGTACATATTCCTGTACTATTTGTGTTTCCAGCTACTCCTCCTTCCTTGTGTCCCACACACTCTGAGCCTTCCCAGGCTTTACAAGGCTCTTTAAAATTTAGATTTTGTCTTGGTCTACTTTGGTGATTTTATTGCCTCACTGAATTCTTCACTGGTGCAGAGGGAATGAGCATTTAGGACAAAAATAAGGAGGGGACCTTAAAGGGACCATTCCAGTTGCTTTAGGTGTAAGATTTCAGGTGTTAACATGTCATTACTGAAGACCTTCCTTTTCTCTGGAGTTACAATTTTTTTCCCCTGGCACTGCTTTCATTTTATTACAAACTTTATCTCGACTATCAAATCCAGCCCAGTACAAGACATGAGGTCTCCTCTTGCTGTGGCCAAGCTCAGATACATAATTCCTTTTAATACAGCAGCACATCAAGAGGAAAAGACACCACTTGGTGCTCCCAAAAACTCCAATATCAAAAAGCACATTCCTGGAGCAGTTGTACATGGATCTGTGTGGTGGTTGTTTTTGGAAAAGCACATTTTCATGCATTTAAAATACATAAATATCTAAGTGTACCTGCTGGTTTAATTGACCCTCACGTTTTTAAGAAACAACTGGTTATTTGGATATAAATGTAGAACTAACTGATAAGATGAGCTCTTCTGATTTGCATCATTTACAGTTTCTTTTGAAAATGAGGACATACTTTGTAGGGATAACTTACAGTGAATTATCTTTGAACCATCCACTGGAACCTTGGAATATTTTGAGTGATGCTTTTCTGGTCATCATTAGGAAATATTGCAAATTGAAATCCTCCATTATGGGAGAGAAATCTTCAGGAAAATTACACTCTTGTAAGTTCTTCATGTAATTAGAAGTTCTGTTCTCAGGTCTGTTAGCAGGGGAGTTTAGGGAGAAAAAAGGAGATAGAAACACACCTACATTTATATATAAAAGAAATTCTGTGTATGTGCCTATATCTATAAATAAATTATTCAACAGATTTTATTTTCCAGAGTTCTGATTCCATGGTACTCCCTTTATTTGGTTAAAGAAAGGCCATTTTTTCCATCTTGCTGACAAAACTGTTCATAGTAGGTTTATATTTAGGTATAGATGGTACAATGCACATGACAGCAATGGGAATATCAGCAGCTTTCTGTAGATTTTGGGGTCAGTATTCTGTTGTAGGATTAATGTAAAATCCTGTCTTTTTTCTAAGCATAAAACAGAATTTAAAAAAAAAATTACACCAGTACCTAAAAGTTATAATTACCACAGGAGGCCTTCTCATAAACAGTAGGAATTTTCTGGGTTTTGAAGGCTTCTAAACCCCTGTGTGAGGAGCTGATGACCTTTGCAGTGTGCTTTGCTCAGGCAGCAGAGAAAGGTAAATTTGCCCATGACAACTTCAAGTCATTTCAGGTCATAGGGAGAGTATTTCTCAAATTTAGATGACAAAGCTGTGCTGAGATCTTGAGAATTTCTTTGGTTGCCAAAAGCTCCTTGTTTGAAGGTGCTAATGGTGCTGTGCTAAAGTCTCACGTTCTCTCAGTGTGCCCTGCACCCCCAGGAGGGTTTGCAGAGCTCTCAAACAGTTCCATGAAGAATGGACAGCCAGGGCTGCACAGACACAGCTCAGGGAACCCTCTGGAACTATTCATGTTCAGCTGATGGGCTTGTGTTATTCTGAGCTAGAGGAAGCTGCCTCCTCCTCCTCCTCTGACAATCACCACAAGATGTTTGGTGCTTCCAAAGAAGACTGAGGTGCCCTGCCTGGTTCAGTCAGCTCTCTGTTTCTCCTGTTCTTGATGGAATGTCATTCAACATCAGATCTCGATTCAGTTCATTGCACAGCAAAGATTGCACTGGCTTGTTTGGAAGCATCTTTTTTTCCTGGGGCAAATGCACCACATTGTGTAGGATTGGCAAAAGCTCCTGTTGTGTCTCTCTCTAGCTCGCAGGCGTGGCTCATCCCACCCTCTGCTGCTTTCCAGTCTGTCAGAGGCACCATTGTCCCATTTTTACCCTGGAAGCCGCCTGGAATTGCCTTTGATGAGAACAAAGGAATAGGCAAAGCCATGTGGCTGTGTTAGAGCAGGCTGGGTGTGATATAAACCTCTGAGATTGGGATGAGACTTCAGGTACAATGTCCCACGAGGTTTTTTTGTTACGGAACAAGGACAGAAGAAATTTAGTGGATCTTCACTGGGGTAAAACTTGCATTGAGGCAGCAGCTCAGGGGAAGGAGTGTGATTGAGAAAAACCAGAGGAAAGTGTGTTGGTGTCTTTTTAATTTTATCTTCTTCAGCAGATGTTCTCAGTCTTATTCCTCATTGCAAAATTGGGAATATTTTATATTATTTATAACTATTATATTATTCCCCATTCCAGAATGGGAAATACTCAGTCACTCCCAGATTAGTCCATACAGGTTCTGAGGAGACTCCAGTCTGAGTGAATAAACCAGGAGTGTAAACCTGACAAAGGGGCTCTCCTGGGGTGGATTCTTGGCAATGCTTTGTCATTTGTAAGTCTACAGGAAAGTACTTCAATATCTGTTTATTTTTAATAGATCCATAAGTCAGTTAATGTCAAAAGGAGAAATGTTGTGAACTCCTGAACTGAACTCTGATCCACACAGAATCTGCCTTGAGAGAGATCTCTGCAAACTGAGCAATCCAAAATCAAAAAGAAATCCCAAGGCCACAAAAAAGATTTGCAAAAGATGTAACTTTAAAATCACAATGTCTTAATCTTAACTGAACTATGGCAACTGTGTCACCAAGCTGCTTGAAGTTTATTTATCCTTTGTTTCACATGCCCTATCCAAAAAATGTGTGCTCAGGATCTGATCTACCCTTGGCTTGCCTGAGCACTATATGATAAAAAGCAGCTTCCTGCAAAATCTCTCCATCTCTGCATGTTGAAAGGACATTAATTTATGAGTTCACATTCCTCTTACCGTGACACAATCCCTGCTTTTGTGGAGAGCTCCTCTCCTTCCTTCATATGCCCAGCCTGGAGGCAGCAGCTCCCCAGGCCTCTCCAGCAGGGAATTCTGGAGCCTGTGCTGGGAAAGGGGCAGCTTGGGACTGAGACAGTTCTTGGACACTACAGAAATTAATCCTGAACTTATGCACCAAGTGATCCCAGACCAAAGCCTTTCTGTTCCATGCCTTATAATGGTTTGAATGATCAGAATATAATGGAAACTCTGTGATATATTTATTAATATCTTCCCCAGAATTAATTCTCTCTAAAATATTACTGTCTCCCTTTTTTCAGGCCTGCTGTTTGTGCATGACCTTGCCTTTCTTCTTTTCAGCTGTGCCCATCCACATCACTTGTAGCTTCCCACTGTAGAGCTATAAATCCTCAGACAAGAACAGATGATTCAGTCCTAGCTGGTGCATTACTGTACAATCAAGCAGAACTTAAACCACAGAGGAAGCCTTGTTGGTTGTGTCATCCCAAGGCACGAGGCAGGAAGTGGAGAGACAATACTGGGCATTTACTTCACAGATGAACAACTTTTGATCTTGCAAATCTTCACGCCTTTGCTTTTCTGTAATTCTTACATAAAATCTTGCACGACTGCTGCACCGTCACCGACTTGCTCTGTATGCAGCACATCCTCTTTCTGTGTTCCCTGTTTAGAAAGCTAAGCACAGCCTTCATGGGAGATTTGGTAGAGCTTCAGTGACTCCTGTGCACCATGAATTTGCTACTTTTTCAGCTTGTATTTTAAGCTGAAATTCAGGAGAAAGTATCTTCTTTTTTTATGTGCTCTGTGGTGTCACCTTCAAACCATCTGTAACTGGCCTGTGGAAAAGGATCTAGAAGTTTGCCAGACACAAAACTTTTCCTCACCCAGTTTCTTTTTGCATTTCTTGATGATTTATTATGCTGTAAAATGTCCTCATTTGCACCCTGAAAAACTCTCCTCCTTTCTCATAAAAAGAAAAATCTTCAAGAGCAGTTTTTAAAATTTATTAGTGGAGGGAAGCCTGAGACTTGTGGGGAACAGGATTTGCTCAAGTTTATACAGTAAATCAGTGTCAAGTGACAAGCAGGACCACTCTAATCCACTAGAATCAGTCCAGATCATTAGTTTATTACAAACACTCTTTAAAGAAATAAGCAGGATATTTTTTTCCTTCAGTTCTTTTGCTCTGTGACAGCTCATGTTTCATTGAGAACATCCAGCTCAATGAAACCATGAGCTTTTAGTGGATGTTCCTGGCAAAGAAATATGTTGTCAATGGACCTGTACAAGCCAGTCCAACAATGCAGTGTAACTTTAATTCCTTTTGATAGTTTGCTCCTTCTTGACTGGCTCTGCATCTTCAGAGACTCAGTCTCCATGCCTCATTAGTATTGTAATTCTTATATTATCTTCTAATATGGTGGAAAGTTCAGATACCTGTTAGAGAAACTGTGTAAAATCTTTATCTCCCCCTCTTCCCCTCCATTCCTACAGATCTGACCAATGCAGAACCTTAACACCTTTTAAATCCTTTCTTAAAAGAATTATTTACCTTCTCCATAGTCCTTCCAATGCAGGAACTGTTGGGATTTCAGGCTGTATTGAAGTGATGGAGTTTATGCAAGAGCAGTGCACCTGCAAAGCAACTTTGCAGTCCATTCATTAAACTTTGTCTTTCTTTGTCTTGTGCCCATGTAACAAAGAGTTGCCATTTCATTCTCGAGAGAGCAGATGGTTAAAATAAAAGCCACTGAAGATCAATGCATAATTTTTGGTGTAACTTAACATCCTAAATGGTGGTTTTGTCTCCTGACACAGCACTTCTTTTATTTCATTTCCTCTGAATATTATATCATAACAAATGTGGTGCTTCTTGCAGCATGCTTTAATGTGGAAACCCCAGTGTTAAAAATCAATGAAGTTAATTAGTAGTGATGAATGAGTGAACATTAATTGCCTGACTGGCCATTAGGATTGCTCTGGTCAGAGCTGTCAGAGGGCTTTAACTGCTCAGCCTCAGCTCAGATTGTTTGTTGCACTGGAGGCACTTTGGTTAGTTTTATCATAATGCTAATTAAATGCCTTGAATAGAAACTATTAATAAAGGATGTGAGTTACCTATTACCAGATCTGCAAAAAACTATCAGTGTATCTTTTCTCTTTGTTAAATTAACACGGTGATTGTCCCACTCTGATGATGGGTCAGTCTGCAGCAGCACAGTTGACTTCATTAGAATTATTTGAATTTACCACAGTGTGACTGAAATAAAAAACCTGTCAGCTGTGATTTATTTGCTGACTTGCTGTGCCTCAGATTCTTCTTACTATTCACTGAGTAACTCTACAGAGTAAACAACCAGGGTATGAAAGTGACTTTTCCCCTGCTCCAGTACCACAAGCAGTGAGGCAGAGCTGTGCAGTTATTTGTGCACGGGGCTGGAACAGATCCTGCCTCTGCCAGCAATTAATACTGATTGTTTTCATTATCGCTTCCTGTCTGTCCTTAGCATCAGTGATGTGCAGGGCTTTCACACAGAGTGACTGTGGCAAAGTTTGATCGTGTCACAAAGCTTTACAAGGCCCCCCTTCCCTTTCATTGTGTCATGAAAGAAGAGGAATGCCCGATCCCAAAGAAAACTCTTTTCTTCTTGCATGACATAACCTCTTTCGTATTTGCAAGTGTAGTGCCAGAAGTTGAATTGCTTGCTATTTAATCTTTACTAGAAGCAGCACAATTTAGCCTTTGGAGGGGAGGAATTGGAGAACAGAAACAAACAGAAATACACGACTGTCTTTCTGGTACAGATAGCTATTAATGGACTCTGAGGCAGGCCAAGCTCTTGCTCAGAGCACAGCAGTTTTTTATAAATCAACAGAGGGCTTTTGGTCTTTGTGGCATTACGTTTTCCTGCTTCTAAACAAAAAAGAAATAAAGCTTGTGTTCAGTTGATGAAATGTAAACCGACTTTCTCTAAAAGGAAAACTCTTGCCCTCACAGTGGGTTGTGCAGTTACTTTCCAAACCGAGTCAGGTTACCAATATAAGAGTCAGACAAATTATCAAATATTCTGAAAATTCTGATTTATCCTTTTTTCCCTTATATCTCCAGTAGGCTGATATTTTCCAGCCAATATATTGGAGTAGAAGGGCATATTTATGCTCTGTAAATGAACCCTTCCCATGTCAGCAGTTGGGCTGGGTGGGCTGTGACTCAGAGCCAGAATTAAGTGTTTGTTCTGAGAAGCCCAGCTCAGTGTGGTCAGGTCACAGCTGGAGCATGTAAATTCTAAATGCAGAAATTATAACTTATTCTTGTGGCCTAAATTAGTTGGCAAAGTATCTGAAAATTAAGAAATCAACATGCTTCAATTACTTGCTGGGTTTGAAAATCTTTCTGTAGCTACTGCCTGTGTCCAAACTCCCACCTCACAGAAGAGCTGTCCTTCCACAGCCTGGATAAACAGGGAAATCCCTGGCCAGGTTTTCCCATCAGGCTGAAAAAAAGGAGGTTATGAGCTGAGATTTCAGAGATCTCTCATCTTTCCCTTTCCTTGTTTAAAAAAGATAAAAAAGGAGAAAGTTAAATATAAAAAAATGTTCACATAAATCTAAGAGCAAAGAAAATTAGGATTGGGAAATAAAAAAGTTAAACCGATTTGTTGGGTTGGAACTACATGATCTTTGAGGTCCCTTCCAACCCAAGCCTTTCTGAGATGATTTCTATGATTCTGATTTTAAATTTCTGATTTGGATTTTAATTTCCCTTCTCTACAGATGGGTGTGTATGCAGCCTCCTGGGCACTGCAAATGAATGACATTTAATCCTTGGTGCACTAGAGCTTGTCTGAAACTGTCCTATAGGTATTATAATAAATTAATTAGAGTAGACATTTTTAAACCAATCAATTTTGATGTAATTATCATGTTGGTGTTCATTACTCAGCAGACAGAACAATGAATCCTGAACAGCTTTTGTTTTATTTATATCAAATGCCAATATCTTAAACTAGATTCTCTGAGCAGCAGAAAGGTTCTTCCTGTGCTTTCCTTCTGCGTGGGGAACTACCTTGGGATGAGCTTTGTTCAGCTCCTTTTGGGCTGGAAATGCACCAGACCCAGCAGTGGCTGTGACAGCAAAGAGGGGACCCTGCCAGGTGTGGGAAGTGCCATGAACTCCTTCCTTCTCCTCCTCCTGAAGGCAAAACCCACCTTCTTTTGTCCTTGGCACTCAGCTCTTCTGCCAATGCTGCCACAAGCTCCTTTTGAGCAGGATGACCTGGTAGCCACACATTAAAGGACCAAGGAAAAACGTTTTGGAGATGATAAAATCACCTCAGTGTGTTGTGTGTAAGAAAAGGGCATGAAAAGACAAATTTTCAAGTTTGGGGCTTGGAGCAAATCTTTGTTTTGGGTGTGTTTGGCTTTAGGCTTGTGAGCTGCCACACACATCTCAGGGAACAGAGACAGCAAATTCCTGCCCCAGCCATGGGAATCCCCCTCTCTGCCTGCAGGAGGGGTTATCTGGAGCACATCTGTGCAGTGGCCAAAATAGAGATTTACTGCAGCTGCTCTGCATCTTATCCTGCAAAATCAATCAGTCAGTGGGGCCTCCTTTCCTCTCCAGCTCTTTGATCTGTTCCTGTGCTTGGAGGAAAGGTGAAATCTGTGGTTGAGCACAGCCATGGGAGAGAACAGCTTCCTGAGCTTTGTCTGGAATGTCTGGGGCACAAAGACACCCAGGTGTGCTCTGTGCCCAAAGAGGATCAGCCCCAGTGTCCCCAGTGCCTTTTTTGCTTTCCCTTATACACAGAAACTGCCTCAAATGTTGGTCACTCTCCAGTGTGAACCAAAGGGCAAATATAGATTTCAGTGGGGTTGGACAACACTCTAATATCCAGTATTTTTCACCTCCAAGCTTTGGAAACATGGGATAGTTTTGTGGAACTCTTCTGCCTAATGGCAGCTGGCCAGACTTGCTCGGAAAAAGTTACAGATTCTAAGTTTCTCAGCAGTGAATTGTGCTGACATAAGTAGGCAGTGTAAAAACATGTGAAAGACAAGGCTTTGCTTTTTTTTTTTCCTCTTAAGACTGGAGAAAAAAGTACAAAAGGATTTCCTACTGCCCTGAGCTAAACTGGGTACTGTGGGTCCTGTGCTGGTTGAGTTGCTGCCCAGATTCTCCATCTGTCCCACTGGAAGTCTACCTGAAAGGAATGAAAGGAGCTGTGAAGGACACAGGAAAGAAAAGCAACCAAGGAGCAGTAAAAAAGAAAATAGGGAAATCTGACATTATGCTAAGAAATATTTTTTCAGCTCCCACGTGAAAATTTATTCAATAATTTTTCATCTAATGAATCTAATTGAGGATCTAATTAATATATTCTTTATTTAGAGGATTTGCATGTTGCTATACAGATTTTGCTCTAAAGATTTTGAATAATTTAGGTTTAAAATTCGATTTTGCTGGTCAATAATGAATGGAAATCAGGCAACATGATTAGAAGAATGCATTTCCTGAGCAAAGGTCCACGTTTCCCATTCTCAGAACGGTTGAGCAGTGCACAATGAGAGACATAATTCCAATCATAAACTGCCAATGGAGCTCACACCATGTGGACATTCCAGTGTGCCTTGGTAAAGCCCTCAGATGAGAGAACAGATTAAAATTTTAGATTGTGACATTTCAGTGGGAAATCTAATTTTTTTTTTCCCCCAGAAAAAAAGTGATGTTGATTTTGTTTGTGTTTTCACCCCAGGTTTGCACTGAGCAGGGCAAACCAAGGTGATTATGATGCTTTGAGAGGCTGGGTAGAGCAGAGGCTAGTGCTAAAGGAATAAAGCTGGGATTATTAAAAGGCCTTCAAAGGATCCACCTGGGGCAGCACAAGAGCCCAGCCAGGGCTACACCCAGGATGGACAACGAGTCACGAGTTCTCACACTTTTATAAGTTCTGCTCCATTTCCACACTGGGGTGAATTGTCCAATTCCAGCTCCAGGTGATGCAGTCCCACCCTCCCAGTTTGCTCTCCTCACTTCTCTGCTGTTTGCACTTTTTGGGGCTGGAGCTGCAGCGTGTCCTTGGTTCTGGGGCTGGAAATTCATTGTTGTGTGTGACTGAGCTGTGAGGAGAACTTGCTGACACTTTATATGGAGTTCAGAGTTATAAACCAATGCAGTACAGAACATGGAAAATATGAAAGCTGAAACTTAAGGCATCAGTTAAGAATGGCCACAGCTTTGTTCTCCTTTTCTGGGTTGAAGCTGAGAGCAGGTGCTGGGTGATACCCCTGAGATTCTGCTCTTCTCCTGTGGTACCCTGCTGTCCTTTCTCCACAGCTGTCCATGAGTCTCCCCCTCTCAGTGCTCATGTCCTTCTGAACCCTCCCAAGCAGAGCTCTGTTTGTTGAGGCTCAGTTTGGATAAATGGCTCAAGGACAAGGGTGTCAGCCTCCCTCAGCTGACTGATGCCTTCCTCTCCGCTCAGGCCCTGGAGCCACTTTCTAGACGTGGTTAATGTACCTGAGCATGTCACAGCTCCAAGACACTGCCTCCCTCCAGCAGAACTGGGGGAATTCGTACTTTTTACTGTTAAAAAACCACTACAACACTTGGTGTGAACTCTACAGAAAGTTGGACGGCTCCGCTGGTGTTTTAGTTAGCTTTGGTTTTGCAGTCAAGCAGATAAAGACACTCACCTGTTCCATTTGCCTGATTCCATCAATTAGACAGTGATTGGCAGGTGAGGAAGTCACAAAAACAACCTTTCTGCCTCCTCATTACTTAGTGTGAAATTGTTCTTGTAGAATGTGTCATTCCTCCTGTGGGGACTTTGGGAAGGAGTCCTTCCACACCATGCTGGATTGGGTGTTTGAACATTCTTACACACGTGGCTTAAAGTGATGGATAAGAAAAAAAATGGCTAAAAAGTCTATTTTTCTTTAAAGCAGCTCCTAATCAGTAAGGTTTTGTTTTGCCAAGTGATTTAATATTCAAATAGCATTATTACAAAAACCATACTGCTTGCTTGAAGTGTGTCTGTTCCTTGTCATGTTGAGAACCTCCTGGATGTTTGTTTTGATCATTTTCTTAGTAAAAAAGAACTTCTGCTGCTTCAGATTCTGCTTTTTCTCATACAATACTTCAATGAAATATTCTATGAGGTAGAAAAGACATCTGTCCACATAGATTTGAAAGGAGACAAGGTTGCACCTTAAACTTACAGGAGCTAAACACCATAATTAAATTACAGCTTCTGTGCCGTGGAAATATAGATTTATGATAACACAGAGGTAAAGTCTTTTCTTCTGGAAAGTAATTCATTTAAAGAGCTCACTCATCTCATCTGGAACAATACTTATTGAAAGATTGGGACCTCAGTTCATACATCATCCTTAATGTATTCTTCTCTAGACTCTGCCACATTCTGTGGGATAAGGACAGGGAGAATTTGAATACACGATGCTCCTTCAAGGGTTTGGGTTTACCTGGGGCCATCACCCACCTGAGCTCCTGATTACAGATGTGTTGTCTGAAGAGCATTCTAATGGCAGCAGAGGAGCAGAACTGAGGAACACATGGGATGTGCCAAAGAAGACAGAAAAATAGAAAAAATATTCTTAATATTCAGGAGTCTGAAGAATCAAAGGAATATTTGGAGCAGATTTCACAACAGACGAGCTCTCCTAAAAAGTATTAAAAATGTATGATTGAAAACTAGACTGTCAAATACTGATTCTGTTTACAGCAGGGGAGGAACAAAGCCTGACAAGGAAAGTTCCTGAGTCAGCACTTGCTGATATTCCACGAGGGGCTTTGGGAACCAAGTTTCCAGGACTGAGGCAGCAGTGTTGGCATCCCTGATGCAGCTCTGACACCGCGAGGGTGAGGAACAAAGGCACCAGAAAGGCTGATTCAGGTTCCTGCTCTCTACTTTGAAGGGCAAAATGGCTTTTTTCTTTTTTTCAGGACTCTTTTAAAACTCAGATTTTGCAGCCAGTGGTGAACAGGGTGATAAAATGCCACCACCAGATAATAATTTATGGATCAGGGAATGATTTTCTCTCTATTGACATATTCCACTTAAGGGAGGTCAGGCACTTCTACCCAATTCTGACACCCCCAGTGTTGCTGCCAATGGTTTTTTATAAGGGAAGGAGTGAAGGCTGCATTTACAACACCCTGCATGGAAGTTTCGTGGCACCTTTGCTGTCAGCAAAAATTAGTTGAGCAGGAATGTACATTCTGAAAAGGAGCAAATTAATATCTGGATTTTACTCCTGTCAGAGATTACATGTTACAGACAGATAGTACTGAAGATCCGTTTTTACATAATGATTTTTTGAACTGCCAATTTTTCTATTGGTTTCTTTGGGAGAAGTTTTTTGGAAAGTGTTGTGCACCATTTGAAGTGGCTGCATAAGACATCCTGGAGGTTTTGCTTATAAGGGAATTTTAATTTAATTAAAATTTAATTTTCTGATGCTATAGTTTTGGTAATAATTTACAATGAAATTTTAATCTTATAAACCACTAATAAAATCCACGTTTTATCCCAGAAAGTTTTATTTTTATATGATACAGCCAAATTATATGCTTATTTAGCTGTGAATGTATATTTCCTTGCTGTATCTTAGAATGGAAAAATAAATGTAATTAAATTTTAGTCAGTCTAACAAGCTTAAGTAGAGCATCTTCCAGCAACATGCTCTAGAATTTTGTTTTCCAAACAAACTCAGCGTGTCACTGATGTCCAGAGAGGATCAATAGGATGGAAATTGCAGTTTCCCTCCGAGTGCTGCCATGTTTTATTGCTCACCCATTTCCAGCCAGTGCCCTTTCCCCTGCCAGATGGGGCCCCTGGCCATGCCAAGCACATGAAAACAAGGAAATGGAGAGGGAATATCTGCAAATGGTGCACAGTTCACGTTCCTTTTCCTTTCTGTGTTTCCCATCCCACTCTGGCAAGGCCCTGCTTTGTCTCCCCAGGGAGCAGGAATTTCCCTAAAGATGCTCAGTGTTGGGAAGGTTTGGACTTGAACTTTGAATTCTTCTTCAAGAGGATGTGATATCATGCCCAGCCCTGCAGTCCCTGCTTGCTGGGAGAAGGCAGGGATGGAATTCCAGCATGGGGGAAATGCCCTGGCACTGCTGGACCAGGGATGGCATTTGTTGACTTGTCTGCCACATTCATCACATTTCTTTGAGCTCCAAGTTGTGGCCCAGATGCTCAAGAGCTAACCTTGAAGTGCATCTGAATATTTGTGTGTATTTCTCACCAAGTAACAATGCCAAGCTCACCCTCAGCCGGTTTTGGCACAAGGATAAGGAGTTAAATCTGGAGAAGCAGCTGGCAGGAGGCTGCTCTGTGGCAGCACAGGCTGCAGAGGAGGGGTAGATGGGCCCAGCCAGCCACTTTGGGACTGCAGTCTCTTTTTGGTGTGATATTACTTGATTTCACATTAATGGGAGCAACTTGTGTGCATCAAACACAGATTAGACTGTACAAATTTGTTTGCTGTCTCTCCAGCTTTCCCTCCCCCAGGTCATATTCCATATGCTGGGAGGATTTTGTTTGATTTGTCCCCACACAAACAGAGTGGAGCAATCTCTGCAAGTCTGGGGCCAGCAGGGCTGTGCTCATTTGAGGTCTGGGCTCTGGTCTAAAGCAAGTGGATCACATTTCTAGTGCTAGGCTCTCAGGGTATTCACAGGGTGTTGATGATTTCACATGATTTCACATGGAGTTCAATGCAGTCTGAGGGGAGATCCCTGCCCAGGTGTATACTGAGCACTGTACCAAACCCAGGGAAACCTTCCACTACTCTTAGCTACTCTATTTAGTCTAAATTAATTTCAAGTTGAAGTCATTGCCAAGATTTGAGTTCACTGGAGTTTTTCCCAAACAGAATGAAAATTAAGACAAACACACAGAAATTCTTTATTTCTCAAGGCCTGTATTTCTCATGCATTTTTCCAGGTTCCCCACTGCTGTTGTTGACACCCAAGTTCTTTCACCTGCCAGCTGCAGTGACTTAATGGAAGAGCAGATTCCTGAGCCTTTATCAAGTCCTTACTTTCAATCTGACGTTTATTTATTTCTCATTTGAAATTGATAGACTTTGGCTTCTCCTTCTAATGAATATTGGATAGGGGGTGGTATGTATTTATACATCCTTCTGTTTGTTCCAAACTGGGGCCATCTCTCCTGTACTCTGGTGAAAAGAATCTTCTCCTTGCATTGTAAGGAATGAGAGTTCCACTGGGAACTCTCCCTAGCTTGGATCCTCCAACCCTTATTGTGATTCATTATGGAATAGCAGCACAGAGGAAAACTGCAAATTCTTGGAGCATATTGTGGGTCAAATCGATTTGGAATTTTCCAGAGACCCGGATACGTTTTTGTGTTCTTCATTTCTCCTGCTCATTGTGAGATTTCTTCCTCAGCTTTTGAAAAAGACTTCAGGATTTTGGGAAGTTGGTGTGCTCTGTGTCCTGGCTCTAAGAGTTCCACACCAGCCCTCAGACCTGAGCTGGGAACCTGACAGGACATCCCTCCAGGGATGGGGAGTCACACTTACCAAAAAGCATTTCAAGTGTTAGAAATAGGTGGGAGCAGAGGGGGAGAGGCTGCCAACCAGCACTCTCCTCATTCTTTATGCTGACCAGGGTTTGCACTTTTCATTCAGGAAGAAGGGAAATGTTTAATCAAGTACTGTGCACTTGCTTTCCCTCACTTTTTCTCTGTGTCTTTGAAAAAGTGTGAAAAATGCATAAGTTGGACAGTGATGTTTGACAGATTATCTCTGGTATCCCTTGGGAACGAAGAGATTTTGCACTTGGGCTTCCTGACATGTTGTTTAGCAGAACAGACAGACCTTGAGTCATTTGGTTTCCCACTTCTCAGGCTCCTGGAGTACAACTGAAGTACATGCTGGAGCAACTTCGTTCTCCTCTACATGGGAAAAAGCATTATCAGATAATTAGACTGTGTCATGAAGATGTAATAAAAATCCTTAGGAAATTAATTAATGCACACGTACAATAGCTACTTTACACCACAACACTTGAGCCATTTAAAATGAGGTTCTTTTTAAATAGCAAAAGCAATTAGTCTGCTCAGACTGATTGCTGGCCAATTTTTGTAATGCAAGACTTTTTTGATTTATGGGAGTAAAAAAAATGAAGAAGGGGAAGGGTAAAATTCCATTGTGGCTGTTCTTAGCAGGAAAACTATCGGGCTCTGTAGCTGTTTTTTTTCTGAGCTGCAGCTCTCTCTTGCTTCCTGCAGTCCTGAGTTTGAAACTTTTAATGCATTATCTTCACAAGTATTAGCTCACAGGTGCAATAATGTCTACTAATATCTGCTATGTTCACATACAGAGTTGGATGGTATTTTTTACAGTAAATCTCTTCCTCCTCAAGGAAAAATGGTTCAGGCTGAAATATCCACGTTCTTTTCGGCGGCATCTTGAAATAAAACCTCCTCTAAAGTCCCTGGTGCCAAAATTTTTACTTTAATAACAATAAGCCAGAATATCAGCAGTGAAAGTAAAGCAGGAAATGCAGCGTGTCCCTGGAATGGCCACAACCTGCAGGGCTGCAGTGGAATTTCTGCTCTCGGGCTGGGTGCAGCACACATCTCCTGCTCCATGCCTGACTTAAGCCAGGTCCATTGGTTCTGCTGAGGAACTCCTACTTGGGCATGTATTTAAGCATCTGATTGAATCCCAGCTCATCTTGGCACCCAGGAAGTATTTACAATGTTTTTTGGGGCTACAAAAAACTATGAAAATTTCCTGCATCAGCTGCTGTCCCTGCACAGGTTGGTGTTGTAGCAAGACCTCGAGGAGCTGAAGGGAGTTGTGGTCACGTGTGAGGCAGAATTTTAGGCAAGTGAGGAGCAGTGAATGCATCATACCCTGGATGGAGCTGTCAGCCACCACAGCTTCAGCTGTGCCTCACTCCCCTGCAAACGCTCTCAGCCCCTCCCAGCCCATCCTGATCTCCCCTGTCCCTCTCTCTCTGGTTTTTCTGCTTGCCTGGCTTCCTTCAGGAGAGGACACATTTGCTTGGCTTCCACCTCCCTGCCTGCCTGACCTGGAGCAAGATGAGGGCTTCACATGCTGCCTTGTCTTTGGTAGAAAGGGAAAAAATATTGAGTAAGTGACACAGAAGAGGAATTACTACGCATATTAAGCAGAGAGTGATTGCTGACAGCGTGCATTATGTAAAAAGGGAACCTGCACAAAAGGAAATACAAACCTTGCTGCAATTTAGCTGTTAATTTAATGTATGTTATAGGATTTTCAGGTATTACATTGTCTAGGGACAATCCAGCTTAAATTTTCTTACATTTCCCATAATGTACTTGTGGTCTTTCTATTTCAGCTGCATCTCAGAGTGACTTTTAAGAGCACGTAGTGACAGGACAAGGGGGAATAGCTTCAAACTGGGTGAGAGCAGGCTCAGATGAGGTACTAGGGATGTGAGGTGCTGAGGCCCTGGCACAGGCGCCCAGAGCAGCTGGGGCTGCCCCTGGATCCCTGGGAGTGCCCAAGGCCAGGCTGGACAGGGCTTGGAGCAGTGGAAGGTGTCCCTGCCATGGCAGGGATGGCACTGGATGGGCTTTAAGGTCCTTTCCCACCCAAACCCTTCCGGGATTCTTGATTCTGTGCTGAACTTTTTCTTGTCATATTAGATGTAAGAAACAACTACTCACTTTAAAATTTCAAAGGTTGATTAAACTTTAACAAAAATACAACAAAAGGACTAAATAGGGAAAAATTATAGCCCTGGGAGCATGGAATAAACCACCATGTGCTCGTCTACAAAATGGGTGCTCCACCTTTTATACCCTGAGCCCCTTCCAAAGTCTGTCAGTGCACTCCATCCTTGCTGACCAGGGGTGGAGTTCCCTTTCTCACACCGTGAGTGTTGGCCAGGTGTTGCCATAGTAACAAGCGACCCTCCCCACATGCCCCAGATACCGAGGCCATCCCATGATAACCATGCAAGGGGCAGGACATATCACAGTAACATAACCCTACATCTACAGAACTTAACGTACACCTCATGTTCACCTTTAATTGTGAGAGCCATTGCTCATCCGTAACATCAGCCTTGTCCTGTCCCCGGGATGGGTTGAGGGAGAACTATTCCAGAAAAAATACTTTATTTCAAGGAAGACATGAATTGTGAGTTCTGTGGTTTCCTTTCAGTCTCATGGTTTCTCACAGCTTGTGAGGAGCTCCTGAGCTGCTCTGGCACAGGTGGTGACAGCCTGAACGGCTCCGTTCTCTGTGATTTCCACCTCTTGGAGAGCCGGGCTTGAGCAAGTTTGGTAAAGAGGTCTGTGCCCATACGGAGAAAACCCGGAACGGATCATAGGAGGGATCCGGAATGGAGTAGGCAAAAGGGAAAACCAGGGTGGGATTTATGCCGGAGTCTGGAATGGAGTCGGCAAAAAGGGAAAACCCGGACCGGATTATGGGCAAAGTCCGGAATGGAGTCGGCAAAAAGGGAAAACCCGGACTGGATTATGGGAAAAGTCCGGAATGGAGTCGGCAAAAAGAGAAAACCCGGACCGGATTATGGGCAAAGTCCGGGATGGAGTCGGAAAAATGGAAAACCCGGACCGGATTACTGCTAGAGTCTGGAATGGAGTCAGTATGGCAAAAGGGAAAAGCCAGGTTGGATTTCTCCCTCTGTACGAAATGGAGCAAAATCCCAACTGGACTTTTCCTGCCGTACGGAATCGATATAACCTAATTCCACGCACAGTGTTCATGCGTTCAGTTGAGGCTAATCTAGAGGAAAATAAAGGGAGGGAGAGTGAAATTTTCTATTTTCTGTTGCTTCTTCTGGGAAGTTCATCTCCAGATATACAAGTTCATCCTTGCTTGGTGGCCTTTGGTGGAACAGACATATCAGCTCTCAAATAAGATTTGACAGAACTTGCTCTCGTTTCAAATTCTGAAATCATAGAGCAGCACATTTCCTGGGCATAAACCCAGATAAACCCAGCTCCTATTGAAAGTAAAGTTGTGTGTTTATTCTTAGCAAACAATGGTGAAGCTTTTAGGGAATGGCTTTTCCAAGGAACTGTTGAATCAAGACACGTGTTTACTGTTAGTTGTAAAATAACAATAAAATTGCAGCCATGGTCCATTATTGTGCGTGGGAGTGGCAGGTGCAGACTGACTGAAGCAACTCAATTCCACAGGAAGGCTGAGTGTTGCTTGGGCAGGCTCTTCTCAGGTCCCCCACGGTCCTGCTGCACCCCTTGGAGCTGCTCATCACCCTGCAGCTCCTGCAGGTGGGTGTGGGCTGGGATGTGGGCAGGGGGTCTGGCTGCACAGGGGGCACGGCAGGAGGATGGAGCCAGAACCTTCTTGGGGTGCTGAGCAGTAGAGCCAGAGGTAACGGGCAGGAGATGGCAACAGAACATTCCACCTGAACATAAGGAGCCTTTGCATGACAGAGCACTAAGAAAATCCTCTGTGCCAGGAAACAAAAAATGTGTCTGGTTTGCTGGGAGGTTAACATGTCAAAGAGGCTGTGAGGCAGGGAACAGATCACTGAGACAGGGCTGTGGAGCTGAAAATGGGAAATAACAAGAAACAAGAAGAGAAATGGAGGCAGAAGCTGTTCCGTGAGGAGAGGGTGAGAAGGAACAGGTTCTCAGAGTGGCCTGATTTGTGTTGTATCAGAGAAACCTGAGATTTGCATCACTGCAGAGCATTATTACTGTGACCTG